>JAPYXV010002168.1:0-13385 GCA_028533065.1 Trachops cirrhosus
GGGAGTAAAGGATAGAAACTGTACTGAATAATGACTAAAATTAAAAAAATTAAAAAAAAATACTATTGTACATTTACACAATGGAATTCTATGCAGCAGAAAGAAAGAAGGAGCTCCTACCCTTTGCAACACCGTGGATGGAGCTGGATCGCATTATAGTAAGCAAAATAAGCCAGGTGGTGAAAGACAAATACCATATGATCTCACCTTTAACAGGAACCTAAACAACAAAACAAACAAACAAGCAGAATATAGCCAAAGATACTGAAACAGAGAACAGGTTAACAGTGACCAGAGGGGAGAGGAGAGGGAATTTCCGGGGAAATGGGAAGAGTTTACAGGAACAAATATAAAGGACACATGGACAAAAACTAGGAGTCTTGGAAATGGGCAGGAGGTGGGGAGAGATGGGTGGGTGTGGTGGGATGGGAGTAAAGGACAGAAAACTGTACTTGAACAATGATTAAAATAAAATTAGAAAAGAAAAAGATTATAGGTGACAACTGGGTTTTGTTTCATTAGAGAAAGAGCATACCAGATATCAAACTGGCCTGCTCCACCACTGCATCTGGCCAGGCCAGCTGCTGGGTTCTGTTCTATGTATTTTAGTAGCAGAATTTTTCTGTTTTCCTCACACTTGCCCTTTGAAATCTAAGTTTCTTCTCACTGCTACCATTGGCAACATTCTCCCTGTTACATAGTATCTCTAAACAAGGGTCAGGATAAGAGAGGCAAATATTCCTCCCCACAGAACCAACAGTTTCTCCACTCCTTGGGAAGGCACTGAAAGTGAAATGGATGTGGGAATGTGTCAAAGGAGGTCAGCCCACTAAATGAACATTCAGATTTGCACAAAAGCCTAAAGAATTCCTCTACATACTCAGTTCTTTTTATACACTATAAATGTGAATTTGCACACCCACACAAATAAGTCTGTTGGTTCTTAAGAAACTAGTTGCTTAAAAAATATCTAAAGAAACATGATTATGTTTTAATTTGTCAAGACCTGTGCATCTCCTGTCTGGTTTCTCTTCTTTCCTTTTTATGGCCATCAGTAATTCATGAAAAATGTAATCATTGGGAATCTCTTATGTTTTTGGGACTATGCAAAGTACTATTTGAAAGAAATGAAATATGAAGCATAGTTCCTGGCTTGGGAAACTGAGCCTGGGCATGCCCACCATGAAGCAGTAATCTTACAGTGTTCAAGGTTGGGGAAATCACTCCATCTTGTGTGCTAATTTGTAGCTTACTCTTCCACTTGTGAACTTTCTTTTTAGAAATTTTACTTAAACCCACTTGATGGGCTAATAATGTTTTGAGCTATGGCTTTTAGTCTGTGAAACTGAATTCTGATTTGCTTAATTTGAGAGAATATACCTAGAAAGTTACATTCTAGGTTCTGTGTTGCTTGCTGTGCTGGTACTGGTCACAATGGTTGGGGAACTGCATGGACAGTAATGGGTGCACTGAGTGATTGTTCTGGTTTGGGTGCTGAGCTGGGTGCTGAACTATGTGCTACAGCACAGAGACAGACTCTATTTTCAAGGACTTCAGCAGTTTTTTTCAGAGAGGATAGATGCAGGTGCAACAAATGTGCACAAAATGGGAGAAATTATTTATGATTAAGGAGAATGGGCAGGATGCTATAGAAGAGGCATGATATGGATAGGTTAAAGGTGATTTAGGGAAAGGCTGTGTACTGAGGAGCATACAGTAATTTGAGGAGAATTAGAGAGCTGAAAGAATCCTTAGATAGAGCATAAGGGATATTGCATTGAATGGTTTGGTAAACTTGAATTGTCATTTTACATTGACCTTACTATGAACTTTGGCAATATTTTTATATTTCCCCATTTTTATCCTGCAGTTCTCCTGCTAGAAAAGTGTTTAGAAAATTCTATTTCCAGAAGTTTGTTTGGAGACACAGGTTTGATAACTGGCATGATAATGAGTGCTTTTCAATAGAATAAATCTCATTACTATTAATATTAAGCAGCCACAGAGTGATTCATGAAGCCCTTTACAAAATTCCAAAAGTACTTAATCAAAAGAAGGGGGAGGATAATGAATAAACAGAAATCATGCCAGAAGTTGATTATTTTTGGCACTTCTAATAGTCAGTTCCTCCATTTCTCAGGGTGACTGATGCTGAAGTAGGATGCATTGATTTACTTTACTAAATAAAACTTTACATTTGAAGAAATAGAGAAAAATCTTACAAATGGTCTTAAATGTCCATGGAGTTGATTGATTTCTGCAGGTCACACTACTGCCCTAAGGTTTTTAAGTTCTGTGTCAAGGGTTTTTGATATATTCCCAGCATATGAATTTTGTTTGGTTCTCTCTCTTTTTGCTACTTAGGCCTTATTTATCCCTGCCTTTTATTTCTTGAGATTAAAATGGGTATATTTATTTTTTCTTGTTACAAGGAAGATTTTCAGGTAAGCTCCTGTTTAAGGGGGTAAGACTTAAAAGAGATTTCAAATTTATGTCTGCATCATTATAGAGGGTCTCATCAGCTGAAACTAATAAAATGTAAATTTGCAAGTGGAAGGAAGGAAGATCATTACATATTTTGTGCTAGAAGGACACTAAGGTAGATGCTTATGGGAAACTTATTTTTTTCTATTTCCAGGGCAGGAAATAAAGAAAAATTGTCTTTCCTGCTTGTTGTCCCCTTATTTTTGCCAGCACTCCTTTGACTGTGTTCTTTGTGTTTCTATAAGCCAAAAGTACACCCTCTGGGTCCCAGAGATTCTAGTCACTTTTACTATAGACATTACCCACAGGAACACAAAACATATAGTCAAAATCAGACTGATGTCTCCTTTCTGTCTATTGAGCAAACTCAACCTGCCTTGAATTTGTTTCTGAATCTTATTCTCAGAAAAGTGAACCAAACACTTTCACTTTTCTTTCTGCATCAAAAAATTAATCCTGCTGGA
The DNA here is from genome assembly GCA_028533065.1 of Trachops cirrhosus. Lineage (NCBI taxonomy): Eukaryota > Metazoa > Chordata > Mammalia > Chiroptera > Phyllostomidae > Trachops > Trachops cirrhosus. The sequence goes on from JAPYXV010002168.1 coordinate 2,949, forward strand.
GTAGTTGTCTCTTGCTGCATGAAAATTACCCCACAACTTAGGGGCTAAACAATGGAAGTTTATTATCTCACAGTTTCTGTAGGTCAGGAATCTCACTGCAGATTAGCCCAGAGTCCTCCCAAAAGTGCACTTGAGGATTCTGCTGGGACTGTGGTTGTATCAAGGCTCAGTGCAGAGATACTCCATTTGCAGGATCACTCACATGGTGGTTTGCAGGCCTGGCTCATCACTGCCAGTTGGCAGTAGCATCAATTTTTTGACACATGGATTTTCCGTAGGGAGACTAACAATATTACAGCTGGCTTCCCTCAAAGTGAGAGAGAGAAGGATATCACCCAATGTGGAAGTCACAGTCTTTATTCAACCTAATGACAGATGTGAAATCTCATCACCTCTGCCATATTCTTTCTTTAGACATGACTTTTCAGGTCCAACCCACACTCAAAAGAGAGGGTTACACAGAGGAAGTGGGGGTCATAGAGGGCCTTCCTAGGGGTGTCCTGCTTGTGAGGCATTACAAAACCAAATACTTAGAAGAGAAGCTCTTTCAGGGTATGGATTAGTCCATTGGCATTTTTCAATCATTGGTAGGTTCTTAGTCTTTTTCAAGTACTAAAATACAAACTTTCCACATCACCTCCACAAAGCAGAAGTTTTTCTCAGCTCAACACCACCAGTGAAAGTCTGTCATTGGCCATCTGCTTGATTTCCTGTCTCTAACAACCCTTTTTTTTGGTTGGTATGTTTGTGCCTCTTTTTCCTGTCTTGGAATTGTATGTGGCCCATGGTGGCCATCCATGGCATACCCTGATTCCTTTTACATCGGTTCCCATTGCTCTTTGTGCCATCCCTCCTGTGCTCTTACAGACTTCCTGAGATCACACCTTCTGCTTGTGTGTGGTCCCAGTAGTTTGGTCCCATATTTGATCAGAGTCTCAGTCCCAATGGACACTGCAGAATTTTCAGTAGTGATTATTAAAAGATACAGTCTTTTATTGCTAATCTCTAAACCTGAGAAAAAATATTCTCACTTTCCTCCCCATCTGTCTCACAATAGGTTATATCCCCCAACCACCTGTAGCTCTTCAGCTCTTCCGTTCCTACTGCCCTTTACTCCCCAGAAATACATTCATATAATTTTTTAATTTGATTTCTTGATAGTTTTTCAGTTTGTCATCACAAAAGGATAATGAAACTTTTCTGAAAAAGGCAGAACTCTCAATAGAGAGAAAGGAATTCAGGGGCCAAGAGAGATACCAAAAAGTGGGTAAGGAGAAGAGGCTGGGGCACACATATATTGATACAAACTTTGTCCTGTTGCTTTGCACAATCTTCAAAACTTATGGCTGGATAGACCAATACACTTCTTCAGGTCTCTAGTTGGGTGACCAGTGTCACTTTGGGTGCTTGCCCTTTTGCTAAGAGGAATTCCCTTGTTTCAGTCATTTTTGGCTGGAGGTCCTTGGTCACAGTATCTAAAATATGGTCATTTAGGTAGCAAGGCTTGGGGCTGGGGAAAATCCTCTTAGAATGAAGTGTTATCAGGAAGGTGATGATTAGGTATAGACAATTACATTTCCAATAAATGCAGAATGAATAAGCTACATATGCAATCAAAATTTAACATAGCACCAACTTAGTAAGGATATCTAAATATATGAGTAGGTATAAGGGTAGATTACCTGCAGAAAAATGTATATATTTAGGTGGCATGGTGATCAGACTCAATGTTCTGGAGAGCATTTCTTCATGGAAAGGCTTACCAGAGTTTGTAGTATAGGACTAGCTGAAGGTGATATCTTCCAAACTTTTATACATATCTGACAACAATGAACAAAAAATAAAACTACCCTAAGAATGATATTAAAACAGTAATAATGTTTAATTAATGCTTATTTTAAAATAATTTTATATGCATTAATTTATCTAATAATCCCAATAACTCAATGAAGTAATTTGATTAGCACATTCATTTTATTCATGAGAAAACTGAAAATTCTAAAGGTGTGGTTACTAGCTCAGATTGTACAGTGCATAAGTACTGCTGCACCCAAAATACAACAAAATATGTCTGTGTCTAAACTCTATGTTTACACTCACTGCACTACAATTCCTTTACCATACAAATATTGTAGGGTCATCAACATGATTATTTAAGAAATTTTAACAAAAAAACAGTATGTCTCTGAAGTAAAATTAATTCTTACTCTTTCAAATTGAATAGCTTCTTTTTTATTTTTCAATTACAGTTTATACTCAATATTATTCTGTATTAGCTACAGATGTATAACAAAGTGGCTCAAAAATAATGTACTTTACAGAGTAGTCCTTCAACAGTTTCAAGTACCCATTTGGCTTCATACATATTTATCCTTATATTATTGGCTATATTCCTTATGGCGTAATCTAGATCTCTGTGGTTATTCTGTAACTACAAATTTGTACTGCTTAATCTCTTCACCTTTTCCACCTACTCACCCAACCACCTTCCTCTCTGACACCTGTCAGTCTATCCTCTTTATCTATGAGTCTGTTTCTATTTTGTTAATTTTATTCATTAGATTCTAAATATAAATGAAATTATGTAATATTTGTCTTTGTCTGCTTTATTTCTCTTAGGATAATACCCTCTGGGTCCATCCATGTTGTTGCAAAAGATAATATTTCCTTCTTTTTATGGCCAAATAGTATTCCATTGTGTAAATGTGCCACAGCTTTTTTATCTGCTCATTTACTGATGGGCATTTGGGCTGCTTCAAAATTTTGGCTATTTTAAGTAATGTTGCAATGACTATAGATGTGATATTTGAATTGCTTCTTTTTGTTGTTGTTGTTCAAGTACAGTTGTCTCTGTTTTCACCTCACCACATTCCCTGCCGCCATCCTCACCTCTGACCCTCCAACCTACCTCCTTTGGTTTTTTTCCATGTGTCTTTTATACATGTTCCTTGATGGTCCTTTCCCAATTTTCCCCATTATTCCTCTCCATGCTCCCCTCCGGTTACTGTCAGTTTTTTTCTTTATTTAAATGTCTGTAATTATGTTTTGCTTGCTTGTTTTTTTGTTAATTAGGTTCCACTTATAGGTGAGATCATATGGTAGTCTTTCACTATCTGGCTTATTTCACTTAGCATAATGCTCTCCAGTTCCATACATGTTGCTGCAAAGGGTAGAGTTCCTTCTTTCTACTGCATTGTATTCCATTGGGTAATGTACCATATTTTTAAAATCCACTCATTTACTGGTGAGCACTTAGGTTGCTTTCCCTCTTGGCTATTATAAATTGTACTGCTATGAACATTCAGGTGCATAGGTTCTTTTGAATTGGTGTTTCAGGATTCTTAGGGTATGATTTGCAAATGATACTTCATAAAAGGGTTTGATCTCCAAAATATATAAACAACTCTCAAGACTCCAGTCCAGGAAGACAAACAACCCAATTAAAAAATGGGCAAAGGACTTGAACACACACTTCTCCAAGAAGGACATCCAAAGAGCCCAGATACATAGGAAAGGATGTTCAGCATCACTAGCCATCAGAGAAATGCAAATTAAAACCACAGTGAGATACCACTTCACACAGGTCAGAATTGCCATCATAACCAAATCAACAAATAACAAGTGCTGGTAAGGTTGTGCAGAAAGGGAACCCTAGTGCTATGTTGGTGGGAATGCAGACTGGTGCAGCCACTATGGAAACAGTATGGGATTTCCTCAGAAAATGAAAAATGGAACTGCTGTTTGACCCAGTAATTCCACTGAATTGCTTCTTAATAAATATTTTTGTTGGAACAAAGTTTCTAGGCTTGCAAATGCATGATTAGAGGGCTACTTGGTGAGAGAGGGTCATGCACTGTGAGCTCTTCCACCCCTAGATGTGTGCCTTGAAGCCACATCTTTTTATCTCTCTGTCTCCTCTATATAAGAGCAGATAAATCCCTCTTAGATGGCATGTGGAAACTCTTTGAAGAAATATATATTGAACACCAGGCAAAGAGTAAGGAGCTATTCACATTATTGCTATTAAAGAATTTCAGTACTGTCTCTGGATAGGAGACAAGCTGAGGCTTGTAAAATATTTAAGGCTAGGTTGACACAAACAAGAGATATGAGTGGAGTGAGCAGCAAAACTTTTGGCTAGGTGATGTGACCCGTTTTTATATCTTCAGGTCACTGAGTGATGTGTGGAGATTTTTTACATTTTATCTGAGGCACAGACAAAAGCTCTTATGAGAATGGAAATGATGCTTGCCATGAACTACACAAAGTGATGTGAGAGTTTGTATTTAAAGAAGGATAACCTTCTAGTGACAAATAAGGTCTACATTTCTAGTATAGAAACCAGACCCTTTGTAAGTGTTTTTTTAAAGAGCAGTTTTTTCATGATTTCCCTTTCTGTTTAGAATTTTATATGCTTCATTCTTGAAAATTTAATTGTAACTGCCCTGATTTGTGTGAGGTGTTGTGATTATTTCTGTGGTGAGGAGCTGGGAATAAGGACATGAGACCTAAGAATGTTAACTGTACACTCCAGGGGTGCTGTTGGGTGAGGATGTGCTAACAGATACTACTCTTTGTTTAACTCACATGGGTTTTACTCCCTCTTATTTAATACCTTTCTCATTTCTAGTTTTCCCCTTATACTATCACCATTTGTTGCTTCCTTATATCCCCATTCTGACTATAGAAAGAGTTCCATGTAGATAATCTGTACGTAATTTATTTTCCCTTTAAAATATATGGCAGGAAACTAAAATATCACATCTACTTCCTTAATACATGTACAAGAAAATTTGAGGGGTTTTTTTTGTTTTCCAGTTTAGAACATCTTTCCAATAAGTAGAACTTGCAAAGAGAAGTGGAGTGTGTATGTGTGTGTGTGTGAGAGAGAGAGATGGTGAGACAGAGAAACACAGTGAAAGCCAGGTAGCATCTGAGTTATACAGGAGATATCCAGGAGCCTCCTCTTTTCAGTTACCCTATCCAACAGAAAGGAGGAGCTGATCTGATCTCTATTTTACGCCATTATGCCACTGGTCCCTCTCTCTCTCACAAATTCAGGGGATCAACTGAGAATAAATAAGAAAATAATTTTATGTCTCCCATGAAGGAAAATAAAGGCTCATTTTCTCTCACAAATTCAGGAAATTTTTCTTTCTTCAGTACAATTTTATGAGAAGAACAAGAAGCAATATCATGTCTCAGGGACTTGCCTATGTAAAAGAAAGTTTATTCAATGACTCATTGACTCAGTAGAAGGCAAACTAGTGCTTCAGGACAATATGCTTTACTTTTACAAAAAGTCAGTCACTACTATCAAGCTTGCTGATGTACCAATTTGGGTTATCCACAAAGCCAAGCTTCCATGGCTGAGGTGGAATCATGGCACAGCCATCTTTAGCTGTTCTCACCCACAGCCTCTGTCTCTAGGCTTTTGGCTTACTTTATCATGAAGATTACCATGAAGAACCTGGTAATCCACAAACATGGCTGTACATGACAGTCCTCCCTCTTGAAATGTCTTAACTACAAAATGTAGGAAAAAATAATACCAGCCATCTTTATAAGTTGTGTTTTTTCACAGAAATATATTATTGCATTTCCTCTTTAATAAAAAAAGGGACCTCCAGGCTAATTGCATATTGTTACTTGTTCTGAGTTTGGTCTTTTTATAGCTCTTCCCCAGCAGGGGCGTAATAAAGCTATTTTTTCATATGCACCACACTAGCTAATAGTTTTCCCTTCCAGATGCTGATGCTATCACAAGAGCAGTAATAAATCTTGCTTACATTTGATGGGACACAACTTTTTTTAAGCTTTTCTAAACATCCTTCCAGGTTAGCAGCAATATGGGCAAGGTGACAAGCCCAGGTCATCTGATGGGATTTTTTATGTGTTGATATCACACTATCCCAACTTCATGCTATTTTGAAAAGATGCATTACAGCTGAATCTTTATTTGTCTATTTAGCAGTTTCAAGCTGTCAGACATGTTGTGCAGTTTGAGTGTAAGTGAAAAAGTGAGGCATCCTACAGATGCAGAGCTGGCTCCTCAACTGAAACACTCACTGTGATTTCTCCACTTGCTGTGAGCTTTCTGCCAGGGAGATGAAAGATACTGCTTCTATGGTGAAGGAGAGCGTGCATTGCCACTTTCAGCATGTTGGGATCCTTATGGGAAAATTCACATGGAAAATCCATAACTATTTGCTGTGCACTTTGTAGAGATGTTAGCAGATGTGGATGGTTAGACTTTCATTGTTTTCTATATGACTTCACACAAATACCCAGAGTGGCTGAGATTATATAGTTATCCTCAAGGTTATAGAGGCAAATAGTATGAAATTGCCCTTAATAAACATAAAATATCTTTGAAGTTGTAAAAAGCAATGCATAATTTACAATTTAAACCAATGTGTATTTGTTTTTATTGCAGTATGTTGTATTCATATTATTTTGCCACAAAGAACAGACATTTATTTGAACAAGCTAAAAGCATAAAAAGTCAGCTTAGTTGAAGTGCACCCATCTCCAAGAATCCTAGAGTCAAAACTGAGTAGCTGCACTTTGTGGTGTGTTAGAGAGTCATTTGGCATGAGGTGGGTCTCTCCATTTGTCAAAGCTGCCCGTGTTTACTCTGAACTCTGCGTGCCTCCTACTTATATTTATATGTAATTCAAGATGGAGCCCCACACCTTTGGGTCTACCCAGGCTTTTACTTCCAGTCAATAGTATAAATACACACAACTCTTTAGAGCAAAGTTGCAATGGTTGCATCCATTGGACCAGATGGCTACCCATAAAGTCAATCATCTTGGTCTAGGAAGGTAGTGGGTTTTGACTACTTGATATATGTGGCTGGTTTTCCAGGGATTGAGGGTAGGATGAAAAATTAGAAGGAAAATTTGCACATAGAGAGCAAGTAATATATGTGTAAATATTATGTTCCAAGTTATTTTTCATAATGAAAATCAAAACCAAAAAAGTATTTCACTACTTTTATCCTATAGATTAATGTATAGAATATAACAAATTAAGATCAGCATTTTTGCTTATGTAAATAATATTGTTTAATATTGTTGTACACATATCTGTTTGAGTCCCTATTTTCAATTCTTCTGGGTATATACCTAGGACTGGAGTTTCTGGGTCATATAGAACTCTACATGTAACTTTCTGGTTAACTGTCACATTTTTCTACAGCACTTGCTCTGTTTTACATTTTCACCAGTATTTATGAGGGTTCAAATTTCTCCACATCCTTGTGATCATGTAACTTTCCATTAAAAAAAAGGCAACCATTCTAGTGCTGTGGAGTGGCAATGCTCTTGGATACACAAAACTTTAATTTTAATGAAGTCTAACTTATCTATTTTTTGTTGTTTGTGTTTTGTTGTCATACTTAAGAATCCATTGACAAATCTGAGGTGATGAAGATTCTCCTTTATTTTTTTAAATGTTGTATAGTTTGACCTCTTTTTTTAGGACTTTGATATTTTTAGCTTATTTTTTCACATGGTGTGTGGTAAGGGTCTGATCTTTTTCTTTTACATGTGAAATATATATTTTTTCAGCACTGTACATTGAAGACACTAGTCTTTCTCCACTGGGTGGTCTTGGTATCCTTGCTGAAATCATTTCAGCACAGAAGTGTAGGCTAAGGGAAGCAGTGTTCCCATAGCATTGGAGAGGTCTGATAACTAGTGTTCTCATAGCCTTGAGGCTGGGTCTGATAAACTGTTCCCATAACATAAGGTGTGCTCGCATGCACAGAATTGTTATATTATATAATTTCTAGCATCTTGCCAGCTTTGTTCCCCTCTAGTACTTAAACAGGTAGGGACTCCCTGCTGGGGGCAATGATGATGAGAGACATGCAAGGGGACAAGTGCCATGATGGGTGCCATGCTGTGCAGCAGGGGCCACAACATGAGACATGCAGATAGACACGCAGCTTGCAGCATGCGTGGCTTGTCCAACCATCAATAAAGGCATGCCAGACATTCCAACAGCTCTGTGAAAATTTTTCTGTCTGCACAAATACAAGGGACCTGCCTGACCTTGAAGGGTGGCAGCACAGACAGTTTCTGCTTGTTTTTTGATGTTTCTAGGGGAATGGGACAATAATTTGAAGCTGCTTATTCTGCTAACTTGCTGATATCACTCCAACACTGGTTTAATTTTTTCCCCAAGAAAACATGCTGGGTTCACTTTTAAATGATAACTAGTCATTTAATGACTAGTTGATTTTTTTGACAAGAATCAAAAAAATTATAGCCTGTGGACCCCATGCAACCCATTGCCTGCTTAATACATAAAGCTTTATCGGACTAGCCATGCTTATTTACTTATGCACTATCTACAGCTTCTTTCATGCTACAACCGAAAAGCTGGATGATTTCAACAGAAAATCTATGGCCCACTAAGCCTAATATTAACTATTTAAACCTTTACAGAAAAAAGTTTGCATTCCCTGTTTTACTGTAAAAGCTGTGTGGTAGACTGTTATTGTTTAATTAAATTGTTTCCACATAATGTTTTATATATATATATATATATATATATATATATATATATATATATATATAACTGTATATATTTTTGTGGTTTCAGCACTCACAACTGTAAGAAACAAAAACAAACTGAAAACAGAAAGACCTAAAAAAAAGTGTACTTAGAATTAACAACTTGATTTAATGTGAGTTTCTTTTTGATGAAATAAAGTTGGTGATATTGGCTTTAAGTACAAAAATTACCAAATTTTAGTTCTTGATGATGATTTGACTTGATTTTTTATTATAAAAGTGATTTATTTGAATTATAATTATTACCATTTTTATTTTTAACACTGAACTTGCTAAATAGGCTAGCAAAAATAATTTACTTTGAAAACCAATAATTTCAACCATATATCTTTTCTTATCTCAAGAGCAGACACTGAGGTACAGATTCTTGTGACAGTGATTTATTTAGGAAGCATTTATTCTTAGAAGAAACTGAAAAGCAAATGTAGAAACAGAGTGGAGACAGGAAGAAAGCTAGGCAGAGGTTTGATTTCATCAGAAAGTCTAGCCTTAGCCTAATCCCACAGGGAGCTTTGAAGTGTAAAGTGTAACACCTCAGAGTTGGTCCAGAGCTAAGGACACAGACCTGGACTTGTATTCTCACTGAACCTCTCAGCCATTTTCTGAAGAGGTTTCAGCAATATACACTCCCAAACACTTTGATTTCCCACAGATGTGGACAAAGTGTCGCCAATAGAGCAGCTCCCTCAAGAGAAATTTTAGTGTCAGTTCTCAGTGAAAGAGCACACAGATGGGGTGAACAGAATCATTGAGAGGGATCTGAGGGTATTGGGTATAAAACTGTGTCAACTACACACTCTTCAACAGAACACAGGAAGAAAGCATACAATTAAAATTATTTCAGTCATATACAATACTATATTACTGATATTCTGATTGCAAATGATTATGAATAGAACCATATGTTAGTCCACAATGAAGTATAATATTGGGTGCTGTGATTAAGATTTTATTAACTTAAGGGGCCTGTACTATCTAAATTGTAAGAGGGCTCAATTCTCTCACCACATTTTTCTGTTCAAGTGACTGTGCAGTTTTCATTTGTACAGTGCATTTTTGTCATTCGGTTTTTACTTCAATAAGATGCATCATTTACTCACTGACTCCTTCTCTTCTTTTGTCATTAACCCTCAGCTGGTCAAGCAATACATTTCTCAGAAATACTACATGACTTCTGTGGAGTCAAACCAACATTCATTACACTAAATAACTTAGAAAATGAGGTCTTATAGGAAAGTGTCTTTCAATTATGAATTACATCTACTATGTTTGTTATCTTTATATGTGGCAAAATAAGTAAATGAGTTCAGTGGCAAATGAAAATGACTGTGTCATTTAGACATTATGACATCACAGCTCCATGACAGCCAGTTAAGTTTTTTTAAAATTATTTTACTTTTGTTCATTTGCATTTACTCCCCACCACTACCACATCACCACAGAGAAACCCACCTACCTCCCTTGCTTCCACCACCCCCCTTGGTTTTTCCCATGTGTCCTTTATACTTGTTCCTGAAAACCCTGTCACCCATTATCCCCTCCCATCTCCCCTCTGGTGACTGTCAGATTGTTCTTAATTTCAATATCTCTGGTTATATTTTGCTTGCTTTTTTCTTTCTTGATTAGGTTCCTGTTAAAGGTGAGATTACAAGGTATTTGTTTGTCACAGCCTGGCTTATTTCGCTTAGCATAATGCTGTCCAATTCCATCCACGCTGTTGCAAAGGGTAGGAGCTCCTTTCTTTCTGCTGCATAGAATTCCATTGTGTAAATGTACAATAGTATTTTTTTTAATTTTTTTAATTTTAGTCATTATTCAGTACAGTTTCTATCCTTTACTCCCATTCTAGCCT
>JAPYXV010002169.1:0-13385 GCA_028533065.1 Trachops cirrhosus
AAAAAGAAACATTTCAAATAAACAACCTAACCCTACATCTACAAGAACTGGAGGAACAATAAAGAAAGCCCAAAGCAAGTAGAAGGAAGGAAATAACCGAGATCAGAGAAGAATTAAATGACACAGAGACTAAAAGAACAATTCAAAGAATCAATAAATGCATGAGCTTTTTCTTTGAAAAGATAAGCAAAATTGACAAGCCTTTAACCAGATTCATCAAGAAAAAAAGGGAGAGGACCCAAATAAATAAAATAAAAAATTAAAGAGGTGAAACTACAATCAATACCACAGAAATACAAAGGATTGTAAGAAATTACTATGAAGAACTATATGCCAAGAAATTTGCAAACCTGGGTGAAATAGACAAATTTCTAAAAAAATAATCTGCCTAAACTGAATAAAAAAGTAGCAGAAAGCCTAAACAGACCAATAGCAGCTGATGAAATTGAAGCAGCAGTCAAAAAACTCACATCACACAAAAATCCTGGACCAGACAGTTTCACAGGAGAATTTTAAAAACATTTAAGGAAGAGCTAACCTCTATCCTTCACAGACTATTCCAAAAAATCCAAAAAAAGGAAGACTCCCAAACTCTTTTTATGAGGCCAGCATCAACCTCATCCCAAAACCACATAAAGACACAAAAAGAAAGAAAACTACAGGCCAATATCACTGATGAATATAGACACTAAAATCCTCAATAAAATATGGGCAAACTGCATCCAACAATACATCAGAAAGACTATTCACAATGATCAAGTGGGATTCATCCCAGGGATGCAAGGATGGTACAATATTCAGAAGTCAATAAATGTAATACATCACATAAACAAAAGAACAGACAAAAATCACATGATCATATCAAAAGATGCGGAAAAAGCATTTGATAAGGTACAGTACCATTTATGATAAAAACACTCAGGAAAATGGGAACAGAGGGAGCATAACTCAACATAATAAAGGCTATATATGAAAAATCTACAGCCAATATCATACTCAACAGGCAAAAACTGAAAGCTTTCCCACTAAGATCTGGAATAAGACAGGGATGTCCACTTTTAACATTTCTATTCAACATAGTATTGGAAGTCCTAGCTGCAAAGATCAGACAAGAAAAAATAAAAAGGCATCCAAATTGGAAAGGAGAAAGTAAAACTGTCATTGTTTGCAGATGACATAATAGTGTACAAAGAAAATCCTATAGACTCCACCAAAAAACTACCTGACCTGATAAGTCAATTTGGCAAAGCAGCAGGTAACAAGGTCAATATTCAGAAATTAAAGGCATTTGTGTACAACAACAATGAAATATCAGAAAAGGAAATCAGGAAAAAAGTCCCATTTGCTATAGCAACAAGAAATTAAAGTACCAAGGAATAAACCTAACCAACGAGGTGAAAGACGTGTACTCAGAAAACTACACAACAATGAAGAAAGAAATTAAGGAGGACACAAATAAATGGAAGCAAATACCATGTTCATGAATTGGTGTGGGGGTGCTCCACCTGCAGAACACCCCAACAGTGCGGATGAGAACAAATCTACCAAGACATGATCTCCTTGGGGAGGAAAGGTGACCAGTCTCTCAGAGGAGAAAGGTTTCCTGAACCTGAACATTTCCTTTCCTGAGTTTTTATTGAGTTCAGCTCACACAGACATACATAGTATGCACATAAAGCTCATCAATCACTGTCCAAAAAGCTACAGTCATGAAAAACTGATAACATTTAGAGATAATAGTTGAAGAAACACAGAGATTGTCTCTGGTCAGGGTTGGCTTTAGTTCAAGTGTCTGTTTCATAGCAACAGGGCAGAGCAAGCCTCGAAGGAAACAATGTATATTATTTCTCTGGCCAGATTCACCTCTAGAATCCATCTGTTCCAGTACAAGGTCCAGTACAAGATCACAGCTGCCTCTGGCATTTTTCCCAGGCTGAGTCAGGCAAGGAGAGAAAAGCAGCCAAAAGACTAGGAGACTTTTACAGAATGACTGAGGACTCAGGTTATGACAAAGCCAAGGGGTCAGGGTCTTTCTGTCCCTTCTCTTTAGACCCCAAGTCCTTCCCTGTTGGTCCATCGCCACTGTGCCTGTCTTAGGTCGCCCCTCCCTTGAGGAGTCTTACCCATCATTGGCTAACCAGTCATCCATCCAGGCCAAGCAAGGGAGATGGGGTGAGGGAGGCAGGGGCTGCGTTCCAGCCAAGAGGAAATGATCTGTCCCCTTAGTGGCTCATGTCCCGAAGGCCTTTTTACTCAGCTATAGCAGTGGGACCCTTATTGTCCATTAATGAGTCTACAATACCTGAAATCAGGCAGGATGACTCCCAATGGATTGGAAGAATTAACATCATCAGTATGTCCATACTACCCAAAGCAATTTATGATTCAACACAATCCCTATTAAAATACCAATAACATATTTCACAGATACAGAACAAACATTTCATGGAACATCTCAAGCAATGTATGGAACCATAAACCCAAATAGCTGCAGCAATTTTGAGGAAGAAGAACAAAGTAGGAGGGATCACCATATCTGACATCTAACTATATTACAAGGCCACTGTAATCAAAACAGTATGGTACTGGCATAAGAACAGACACATAGATCAATGGAACAGAATAGAGAGACCAGAATAAACCCAAGTCTCTAAGGTCAATTAATATTTAACAAAGGGGGCAGAGGCATAAAATGGAGTAAAAATAGCCTCTTCAACAAATGGAGTTGGGAGATCTAGACAGCTACATGCAAAAAAATGAAATTCGATCACCAACTTTCACCATACATAAAAATAAATTCAAGAGGGATAAAAGACTTAAATATAAGTCGTGACACCATAAAAGTCACAGAGTACGCAGGCAGAAAAATCTCAGATATTCCATGCAGCAGTATTTTCACCGATATGAACCCTAGAGCAAAGGAAAGAATAAACACATGGGACTTCATCAAAATAAAAAGCTTCTGCATGGCTGAAGAAAAAGTCAGCAAAATAAAAAGGGATCCAACTGAATGGGAAAATATATTTGCCAATGATATCTCAGACAAGGGTTTAATCTCCAAAATATATAAAGAACTCACACAACTCCATTCCAAGAAGACAAACAAACCAATTAAAAAATGGGCAAAGGACTTGAACAAACACTTCTACAAGGAAGACATACAGAGAGCCCAGAGACATAGGAAATGATGCTCAGAGAGATGCAAATTAAAGCCACAATGAGATACCACTTCACACCAGTCAGAATGGCCATCAAAAACAAATAAACAAACAAGTGCTGGTGAAGTTGTGGAGAAAAGGGAACCCTAACATATTGTTGGTGAGAATGCAGACTGGTACAGCCACTGTGGCAAACAGTATATTTCCTCAAAAAACTAAAAATGGAAATGCCTTTTGATCCAGCAATTCCACTGCTGAGATTATAACTCTAAGAATCCTGAAACACTAATTCAAAAGAACCCATGCACCCCAATGTTCATAGCAGCACAGTTTACAATACAAAGTGCTGGAAACAACCTAAGCGCCCATCAGTAAATGAGTGGATCAAAAACTGGTACATTTACACAATGGAATACCACAGAGCAGAAAGAAAGAACTCCTACCCTTTGGAACTGGAGAGCATTATGTTAAGTGAAATAAAGCAGGGAGTGAACAACAAATACCATACAATCTCACCTATAAGTGGAACCTACTCCAAAAAAAACAAACAAGCAAGCAAAATATAACCAGAAACACTGAAATAAAGAACAAACTGACAGTAACCAGAGGGAAGGGGTAAAGGAGATAATAGGGGAAAGAAGGGGAAGAGTCATCAAGGAACATATATAAAGGACCCATGGACAAAGCCAAAGCGGGGGGGAGGGATAGGATTGTGGATGGGAGGTAGGGGAGGTGTAGGGGAATGTGGCGGTGGGAAAATGGAGTCAACTATACTTGAACAACAATAAAAAAATTGAAAAAAAAAGTAGTAGGAATCAAGATAAATGATGCTGGTAGTTCAATATCCTTTAGGACGTTAGCAAGACAAAGTTTGGAAATTGGTACAATATGCTATGTTTAGAGTCATTTCTCATATATTCACTACAAACATAGTAAATAATATTTTACTCCTGGGAGTAGAAGTAAATAAAAGAACAATTTGGTTCAATCTTAGTTGGGTCATACAGTATTTTCATCTGCTATATCTCTAGATCACAACTCTTTGGAATGATATATTTTGGTTCCAGTTCAAATTGCTTCAATGGGAAATTTTCTTAAAAGTCCTCAGTTTAATTTGGAGTTCATTTTTAACATAACTAGTTAATATTTAAGTCCAATTTCAATTTTTTTAAATTAAAATTAATTTTATACTTGTATTGAAATCCCTGTTGCAATAATTTGTGACCTTTAAAACATTAAATTAATGCCAATTAAACCATCAATTCACTTTCTTAGCCCTTCCAACAAAACAAAAGCTGGCATCTCTGTCCAACCTTATTTTTAGCTGTACCTTAAACTGAAATACAGTCTTAGTTACACAGTCTCTTATACTCAAAAGGGGCAGCTGTCACTCCGCCCAGGCAGACTGAAGGCCTGTAAGGATATATGTTCTATGTGGCCAGACCTCTCTCTTTTTCAAAAGAAGTTAGAAATCTTTATGGGTCTCCTGATTTTTAAATGTTGACAACAAACTGCAATTTTTAAGATCTTGTCTATGGGCCAATCAACACACTTCTGTAACCTCTGGCCTACATTTCTTTGTAAAGGTTAATAAGGTCTCAAGCTCCTCCAGATGCAAAATCTGGGCTTCAGTTAAGTCTTTAGTTTTCCACACAATACAGATTTCAGGCAAAGTAGCTCTTTGATACAAATGCCAGTCCTAACAACAAATTATAACTTCATCCTCATGCTTATTTGAATATTTAAAATACTGAATATTCTTACCTCTTTTTACTTAAAGAAGCAGGATGATAATATAGAAATAAGTCATTTAAGCTGCACTACCACATGTCAACACATCTTTACTAATTAGAGCCAGGTTAGTGGTCAGAAATGCCACATATCTTCTTATTATGACAATTAGAATTCATAATACATTTTCACTTCTCCAAAATGAGTCAGATAAGCTTTTTACCCAGAATCCACAAGAAGAATGATGAATTTTCATGGTATTTTTCTCAAGAAACACCTTGATCACCATTAGTATAGACAACTAACTTCACCTACAATTCTATGCAGTGGTAAACTGCCATTATCAAGATGTTAAGGGATGGTATTCTCTTTGGAGCTAGTAGTTTAGAACAAATTTTTTTAACCCATATACAAAACTTACATAGTTATATGGAAGGTAGAATATAAATGTTCAAGTAACATGCAAAACATAAGAGAGAGAAAATCAGGTAAAATAATTAAAGGATAATGAGAATCTATTCTATCCATAATTAGATACCAGATCCATATGGTTTTTGTAAAAGTTCACTCTTCTGTTCTCAGTGCAAACTTTAGTGATTTCAAGATCAAGGCAATAAGCACATGAAATTAAGTAAGTATTAAGTATTAAATTTTGAAGAAATTATGCCATTCGGGTAGACAATATTTACAGGAAGAAAGTCTCTGAGGTTAACAAAGAAACAGTAACAAGGTAACCAACTCAGAAATCCATTCAAGCACCCTGCCTATGAGCATCACAATTAGCTTATCCAAGTCTTGCTCTTCCATTTCCCCGCAACTTGCATATTTGTCATTTCTCTGCACCTCTTTCAGGGTACAGGGGATGGGCTTAAAGGATGTAAATTTACCAATTATACTGCCCTTAGTCCAGTTCTGAAAAAAAGTATAAAAATGTAATGAAGTGAAAGTGAAACTATGATAAAACGTTCTTTTTTATTACTAGTTAATTTTATTTCACTGTGTTAACCTTGTTCTCCATGACTAACTAACTGGAGAATAATAGAGATCTACAATATGAAAATCACAGGAGGATTATGGATTCCTCCTAATGTTTGGTGCAATACTGACCTAAAAAAGCCAAATTTTCACAATTAAAACTAATTGGAGGTCATGGTATCTATATATTATCACGGGACTATAGAAAACAAGATCATAAAGAAGATACAGTTTGCAGGCAGTTGTTAGCTACACCTTAAAAGAACTCCAGGGAATGTTATGTTCATGTGACATGAGCATGTTCTATCCAAAAATACAGGAAACATGCATCTCCCTCATAGCAGAGAATGATTTACCATTACAAATTGTCTTAGTCAATGCTTCTATACAGAAACCAGTAGGCGTCTGCAAATTCATTTTTTAAGTGACTGAAAATAAAAACGAGAAAATCTATTTTCATCCATGTATTGAAAACAAAAGGTATATGAGATTATTTATTTAGTGGTACTGCCTCTGTTCTTAAGAGTTATTCTACAAAACTGGGTCATGAAGAGTATTTTCACCCAAATATTAGCCAATTATAAACAATTAAGACATGCTTTACTGAGACACATATTATTGTTCATGTTTAGGTTTTCAGCCAATTAACATTATATTAATAAAGAATTAAAAGTTTACGAATTAATGGACTTTAACCAGTAAGATTCAGCAGAGTTAGCCAGAAAACATTTTTACTAGGCCCAAATGAAGTATCTTTCCTTCATTAATACAGAACCCCAGGTCATACTTAGGCATCAGAGGCTTAATTACCTAAAAAGAGTTCCTAGGAAAACAAAAAACTTTCCATTTTCATTTTGTGACTGCTTCTTAATGATAGAAAGTATTCTTTCTTTTCTGGCATTCTCTCTTTTCTCTCTACCGCAGGACATATTTACAGATGCACTGGCTGCTTTACAGACATGCTAAAAGTTCTTGCTGTGGTTGATCAAAGTTGGAATGCCTGAGGAAATTATTCAACTTAGTCCAGAATTGCATCTAGCCAAATCATTACAGTGCTCTACTTTAAACATGTGTTAAAGTGATATTTTAGCTATCCTGGAAGCAAGTTGAGAGAGCATTTGTTTGCATCACACTGTGAACACTTGAGTCAAATATATTATGTTGAATACCCAGTTTTAGTATCTGTGACAGTTCATTTTTTAAATGTTCAATTACACAAAAGAAAGTGTAGTTCATGTTTTGAAAGAACAAAAACCCTCACAAAAGCATATATATTAGGAACTAAGATTTTTAATATCTTCTGGAAGCATCCAAGCTTTTCTGGAAAAGTCAGAATAAAGGCAACAAATGTTGATAATTTGTTCACTAGAGCATTTGTTGATCTGGTATACAATAGTCTGTCAAAAATGGAACAGTATTTTTCTCTATTTTTTTTTATTTTATTTATTTATTTTTAGAGGGAGGGGAAGGGAAGGAGAAAGAGAGGAAGAGAAACATCATGTGTGGTTGCCTCTCACGTGGCCCCCCTAGGGACCTGGCCTGCAACCCAGGCATGTGCCCTGACCGGGAATCAAACCGGCGACCCTTTGGTTCACAGCCTGCGCTCAATCCACTGAGCTACACCAGCCAGGGCTCTAATTTATTATTGAAAATAGTTTAATAAAAAAAAGCACTGCACATTTGTCTTTATCTACTTTCTATTATTAATCTGCCTAATTTTCAAATAAATATATAATTAAGCAGAAAAATGACATCACAGCAGTTTATTTTCATTTTTTTTTAATTGAAAGCCACAGAATCTTATACAGTCACTTGTCAAATATAACACAAATCACTAAAATAAAATATTGGCTTCAAAAGACTTGTACATCTGAAATAGTTTTAAACTTATTTTAGTTGGATTCTTTATGATGTCCACAAAGAGCTTAACACACCCAGTACCTGAAACTGTCCTTTCCACATGAGCTACCATAGAAAAGACAAATGTAGCTGTTTCTCCAGTAAAGCCAAGTTTGGCATCCACTATTTCCCTTCAACTTAAATCATTACACCTTTTAACCATGTTGACAATAATATGAAAATATCACTCAAAAAAATCCTAACAGACCATGGGATTAAAATAACTTAAACCATCCTTCCATCATGAGGAAGTACATGCATGGTCAGAATGGGGGATAGGGAGATTTACTAACAACTTATAAGTAGTAACTATGTTTTTCTTTTTACTAAAAAGACTTCCAACCCACGAGAAAATGTTAACATCTGCACATATTCCAAGAGAGAAAAACATAAATTCTTCACTCTGAATTTTCTAAGAAATTGAATAAGTGTTACAGTGTTGATGCCCTGTGTCATAGTATATATATGTCATGAACTGTCAGTAAATGTGTATACCATGCAGGAGGCTGGACCCTGAGTAAGAATGACTGCCAGTTAAAACTCCCTGACAGCTGAAATGGCCAAGGCTTACAATTCAATGTTAAGCTTTTTGTTCTGCTATAGTGAGATGCAATCCTTCAATATTCTAACACTTAGGTAAAGCCTGCTACCCCCATAAAAATCAGGTGATAAAGAGAAAGTGAGAATGAATTTTTTTAAAAAAAGGTTTAATTCTGCTTTGGAGTAAGATATGAACTTGACAGGATTCCTAAAAATTATATTCCTAGAAAAAAATTCTCACTCCTTTCCAGATCCTGGGTTTGAGAGATGGACAAAAACTTAAAATCTAAAGACAGTCTTTCAGATTGACCTTCATGACATCAGCCTGTGATTTTTATCGAACATAGAAAACTCTTCTCAGCATAGTCTCTTCATTACCAAAAGCAAAAAAAAAGATTATAAAATTGATGCCCCAAATGATATGGATCCAAACACATATACACACACACATACAATATGCTTCAACAGTCACAACACTATAACTCCAACTGCCAATGAATCTAATATCTCTATTAATATATGACAAGAAGACATTTTACACTTCATCCAAAAGTCTAAATTGCTTCCTCACTGCTAAAACACAGGATTACCACCAACTCCACCATACTAACAAATGTACCTTAAGGAGTTCAAAACTGAATTCCAAAATGTAATATATGCTCAAAGAACAAAAACTCCTAGAGCAAAGTAAGGGCTCACACTTCTAAGTCTGGTCTTAGACCACATCTTCTAACAGACTCAGCCAAGATGAACACAGTTCATCAAAAAATGGCTAGAAAGGGGAGCAATCAGTTCAAAGTAAAACATAACGGGCTCTGTATTTAAGTGTTTTGACCTGGTCAAAAACTAATATACAGTGTTGATGCACTGTAAAATTAATCTAGAATCTAATAATTGATTCAGTTTTCTTTTTAGTCTAAAAAAATTGAAAGAAAAAAATTCACTGCTTTTCTATTAAGCAGGTACTTTGTGCTAGGGAGCATGTTTAATATCTAGGGTCTCAGAAAAAGAACAGATGTACCTAATGTGTAAACACAAACAGTAAGTTACAAATTGCCCCTTAGTATAAAAGGCAAGAATTAGCATCAGTACTCAAAAGTGTTTTAAAAAGAGCGTAACTTACTTTTACTGTCCCAGGCTAACTGGGCTCTGTCTGGTGCTTCTTTGTCTGCATATGGCCACCCACAGCCTGTCTTCTAATTAAATGAATGCTCTAGAAGCAGAACAAGCAAACAAGTTGCCTCCATCTGCGTACAGCTCTTCAGGACACATTTCCCTTGGTCAGAAGGTGGAAATTCTTGGGAGAGGTGATTTTCTCTGCCTCTTCACAAGAAGAACATGGATACTTGGCTGGATGCAACTCCATGAAGTGTAACTGTGTGTGTACACCTCAAAAAATAAAACAAAAAATGCAGAGAAACATAAAGACTCTATAAACAGCTCAAATACACAGAAATACTGAAGCACCACTGGAAATACTGCTAAACAGACAGCAAAACAGGGTACCAAGTTGAAAACAAAAAAAAGGGAAAAAGAGCATCTAAAGTCAAAACTCAAATTTCATGCAGTGAAAACATTTTAAGTAAAAAAAGAAAAAAGGTAAAACTCTTTGTTTCACATACATAAAAACAGGACCTCTTCCCATTACAGAGAATAAAAGATTATCACCAACAGAAGAGAAAAATGAGATCTAAAATTAGACTTATCAGTCACATTTTGGTTAATGGGCACTTGTGAGCTAAACGCATCAAGCTGTCTTTCCACTGTGTTCAGCCCCATGGGGGGAGGGGGGAGGGGGGAAGAAGGAAACAAGGAACCAATGAAATACTCAGCTACTCTTTGATTATGAAAAAATGATTTCTGCAAAAGAAAAAAAAAGTGCAGACAAATGTGGATACTCATTAATTTAAGTAGTTTTTTAACCTCCCAAATAAACAGAAATAACTATAAAGCAGATGCCCCTACTTTCTGCAATAGAAACCAAACACTTAAGTGGGGTAAGGAACAGGTAGTGGTTAAGAATTTACTCACAAAGAAATCCCACAAGTGAACTTGCTACAGCTTTGTTGAGAGAAAGGAAGTCGTATCAGCCCTTCCCAATGTTCCCTTCCAACCTAGATATGCCCACATATGCTAGCAACAAACCACATCATCTCCATGACCACTAAGCAGTTCAAGGACTAGCAAGCCTTAAGTGCTCTCTCTCTCCCCCTCTGAGGCACACAAACAATTCCAGCCAGAAGTATATAACCAAGGAAAAAGGGTATAGCTTAATCAAGCCCTTGCACAGAGGCACCTGGCTATGGTCTACCAACAACTGACTTCTCAGCAGTGATGACATTCTGAAGATTCCTACCTTTAACAGAAACAGAAATGCATGCAGAGCTGGCTCTGGGTATAAGAGACACAGAAAAATGTGTAACAACATTACTTATAATAATATAAATATATAGTAATATAATACCTAATTTTTTTCTCTTATACCCCAAACTATCAGCCATCTGGATAAAAAGTTACTTCTTAGAGGATTTTCCTAAGGTTTATAAGTAAGCATTATATTGAATTACATAGAGATCCAAAGACAATGTATTGCAATTAGAAGACATATAAAAACTGATGCCAAATAGAATCTGCTTGTTAAATGCTAAAGATTTTGTACAATAAACTAGTTTCAACCATGAATTACTCTCTCCTCTGACCATAAGGAGCCTTTAAGGATGAATCAAGTCAACAAAAGAACTATAGGCTCCACTTACAATAACATAAATTCAACAAAATATATTTTAATAAAGGAGACTGTGCAATTTGCCTTTCACTATATGAAATGTAAAATCTATACCTATCACTATTTTTAATAGACTGTTCTACCTACCAAAATAACCAGTTTTCAAAATGAATTAACCAAAATCTCCCAAAGGCTAGCTACATCAAGATCTTTGAAATCGCAGCCAGATTTATGCATTTTCTAACACAAGACTACAAATAATCTCTAAAAGTTTGTCATCCATATTTAATCTATTATTCCTTATTAGAACTTTTTAACTAGGTCTTAGTACTTTTTAAAAAAATCAATATGCAAAGGGAGCTTCAGTAATTATTTCATGAATACTAGTTCATTTTCTATCAGAATCTTTGAAACACTTTCTACTGTAGCAGTGGCATCATGACTCACCCAGATCTATAACCAATTTCCTCAAAGAAGAAATTCATTATCAGAAGTTCTACCATGTAAAATGTCCAAAACGACCTTTAGAATTTAAAACCCACTGTCATTATCTGAACCAAAACTATTTCAAAAGCAGTCATCAAAGCAACTATCTTCCAAATGCATAGCCCTAGTTATAAAGATCAAACTGTTTCACAATATTTATCTTCTCTGTGAATGAAATCAGAGTTGTACTAGTCAATGGATATGTCACCTTCCCATCAGTTAGTCATAATCTCAAAAAAGCTATAAATAGCTAAATGAAACAATGGGACGAAATCAATTTAACAATAAATTATTAAAATATGATCTATTGATATAAACTGACCTTTCTATTTCCTTTCCCACATTGTGAGGAGAAACAAAATGCACTTTGGAGTCATATTTTCATTCCCACACTGCAAAACACCTCTCCTACAAGAGCAGCCACTTTCCATCCAAAACCCTGAAGGGAGAAGCTCATCAGTTTAATAGGCAGGAACTTATGAATTTGGCCCTACCTCCCTTATTTAAATGAAAGAAACACCCACTCTGGTGTCCAAAAGTGGTAGATTTAGGAAAACACCACTTTGTCTGTATTGGTAGATGAAACTTATTGAACTATACAAGGTTTCTAAGAAAAACTGAACAAGGATGTGTCTAGGTGGAGTGTATTAAGTATATAGGCCACCTAGGTACATCATTTTTGGTTGTATGTCATGTATACATATATAAACCTACTTCTCTTTCACTTTGTCTCTTCCTCCTCTATGACACCAAGTTTAGATTAGTGAACTGTTTACTATTTGAGTAAGTGCATATTTTCATATTTTTCAAAATACAAGGCCCTTCTAGCCAATAGGGACCATTAAACCATTTTGGTCATTTCAATTCAGTTACTAAAGTTCAAGGAATTCAAACCAACTTTTGTTATCTACCTAAATAATAACGTAACAGGAAAGTTTTAAAAGTAGTTTTGTTTTAGCCAAAGTAACTTTGACTTCGAGATCGAAGTCAAAAAGAAATGGTATGATGGCCCATATCTAGTCAATATGTAGAACAAGAGTGAACAGAATGAATTAGGACACTACTGAATAGACTGATCAAACCTAAAGATAAACAGTTATTCTCAATAAATAGAACAATGTAAATCAGACTCTGTGGGACTTCTCAATTGATTAAAAAGACTCAATATTGTTGCTTATATTTCTTGAAGTACAGAAAATATTAGACTCTGATTTTCATATATCTTCCCATTGACCCAAACTATTCTAATATTTCAAGCAAACTCTTTATTTGAAAACCTCACCCTATTTAAAGGTAACAAATCACAATTATCATGCAGGGTGACTGAACTGCAGAGGGCACTATAAGCATGACATCCAACATAATTCTTTTTTTTTTTATAATGTATTTCATTGATTATGCTATTACAGTTGTCCCATTACCTACCCTTCACTCCCCTCCACCCTGAACACCCTCTCCCACCCACATTCCCCCCTTTAGTTCATGTCCATGTGTCATAAGTTCTTTAGCTTCTACATTTCCCCTACTATTCTTGCCCTCCCCCTGTCTATTTTCTACCTACCATCTATGCTACTTATTCTCTGTACCTTTTTCCCCTCTCTCCTCCTCCTACTCCCCTGTTGCTAACCCTCCATGTGATCTCCATTTCTGTGGTTCTGTTCCTGTTCTAGTCGTTTGCTTAGTTTGTTTTTGTTTTTGTTTTAGGTGTGGTTGTTAATAATTGTGAGTTTGCTCTCATTTTACTATACATGTTTTTATCTTCTTTTTCTTAGATAAGTCCCTTTAACATTTCATATAATAAGGGCTTGGTGATGATGAACTCCTTTAGCTTGACCTTATCTGCTGAGAAGCACTTGATCTGCCCTTCCATT
>JAPYXV010000217.1:0-73413 GCA_028533065.1 Trachops cirrhosus
CCCAGATTGCTCTATCCAGCAAAGCTTTCATTTAGAATGGAAGGGCAGATCAAGTGCTTCTCAGATAAGGTCAAGGTAAAGGAGTTCATCATCACCAAGCCCTTACTGTATGAAATGTTAAAGAGACTTATCTAAGAAAAAGAAGATCAAAAGTATGAACAGTAAAATGACAGCAAACTCACAATTATTAACAACCACACCTGAAACAAAAACAAGAAGAAACTAAGCAAACAACTAGAACAGGAACAGAACCACAGAAATGGAGATCACATGGAGGGTTAGCAACAGGGGAGTGGGAGGAGGAGAGAGGGGGAAAAGGTACAGAGAATAAGTAGCATAGATGGTAGGTAGAAAATAGACAGGGGGAGGGCAAGAATAGTATGGGAAATGTAGAAGCTAAAGAACTTATGACACATGGACATGAACTAAAGCAGGGGAATGTGGGTGGGAGAGGGTGTGTAGGGTGGAGGGAAGTGAAGCAGGGGAAATGGGACAACTGTAATATCATAATCAATAAAATGTATTTTAAAAAACCCTCCCCAGATAAGAAAAGCTTTAAATCATAATAATAATAAAGATAAAAGTCATTTGCAAGTGATAGCTCAATAACATGACAAGAATGGAGACATCACATACATAATTCAAGCATAATATAATCCTCAAGACACATACAAGGTCTGTCCAGAAAAGTCCAGCCATTGTTACTATAATGAGAATGGTTTGCATGACATTGATATAACCTGGCAGCCAAGGAGGGTGGACTGGAATGAGCATGTGTGAACAATGATGACTTCACTGTACTAGTCAGTGGGGGTGGTAGATACCATTGAGTGAGCCTGTGTACTGTGTGGCATTCAACATGACTAAGTGAGTGGAGCAATAAATCCGCATCAAATTTTGCAGATCTTGAACATTCCTCCACAGCAACTGTTAGGGTGATTCAGAAGACTTTCAGGAATGATGGAATGAAGGCAGCATAAATAAAAGTGTGGCATGAACACTTCAAATATGATTGAGAATCTGTTGAAAGTGATCCACATTCTGGATGTCCTGTAAAAAGTAGAACACCTGAGAATGTTGAACGTGTACAGGCTGCAATCAACGAAGACTAGTGACTAATAGTGCCAGAACTAGAGGCTGATCTGGGGATTCCAAAAGCTATTGTGGCCGAGATTTTGGTGTAGGATCTTGGCATGAAAGGTGTCATGGCAGAATTCATCCCTCAGCTTCTGCTACCATAGCAGAAGGAACATTGTGCTGCAGTTGCTACTGACTTAATTCAAACTGCTACCAATGAACCAGATTTTCTCCAGAAGGTCATAATTGGAGATGAATGGTGGATATATGGCTGTGATCTGGAAAGGTAGACCCAGTCGTCTCAATGGAAGTCTCCTGGTTCTCCATACCTGAAGAAGGTGCAGCAAAGTCTCAGCAAGATCAAGCCCATGTTAACTGTGTTTTTTGATTGGGAAAGTGTTGTCCATCACGAGTATGCCCCTCCAGGCCAAACAATTAATAAGGACTACTATCTCAGTGTCTTTGTTGGTTGAGAGATGCAATATGACGAAAACTGCCACACCTGTGGGCAACTGAACTGATGATTGGCAGCTTCATCACGACAATGCGCCTGCTCATGCATCACATCTCATGCAGTTTTTTGGTGAAACATCAAATCACCCAGGTAACTCATCCCCCTCCAGCCCAGATTTGGTGCCCTGTGACTTCTGACTATTCGCAAAACTAAAATCACCTTTAAAAATGAAGAGATTTCAGATAGTCAATGAGATTCAGGAAAATATGACAGGGCAGCTGATGGTGATTCCAACAAAGGAGGTTGCAGAGAGTTTTGAACAGTGAAAGAGATGCTAGGAGAACTGTGTAAGGTCCCAAGACGCCTTCTTTGAAGGAGACTGAGGCATCATTGTCCTATGGACAATGTTTCTTGTATCTTCTTCAATAAATGTCTTTATTTTTCGTAGTACATGGCTGGCTACTTTATGGACAGACATCATATTCCTAAAATAAAGAGGTGGACAGCCTGGGTGGAAAAAATAATACACTATGAAAGAGAACAAGGAAAACCAGTCAAACAATGCAATTAAACAAACAAAATGAAGAAAACTAAACAGAAAGAAGAGAAATAAAAAATACTAATAAAAGAAGTAAAAATAATGAAAAATAATACTAATACAAATAAACAATAAATTGCAAGTTCTCTGGAATAGCAAAGTGAAATTTGTCTTTGGTTCTCAGTTGTTGGGATGACCCCTCTTTGGGTCTGACTCTGGTCACAGCTCCAGGTCTTATTGTCTCACTAGTGTGGGGGGTGGGGTGGAGAAAGAAAGGGGGAAAAAAAGCCTCCTGCTGGCTTTAAATCAGCCAAGAGTTTTGCTGGTCTTTCTGGCTGCAGCAGGCTGAGAGTGGTTGGGTTTCTCTTTTCTCCCTCCCTGTGGTTTTATGTGGATGGGGGCCAGGTCTGAGCCATGCTCTTCACAGTTGCCCAGACACCAGCCCAGTTCCTCAGTTAGCTGCTGGGCCCCCAGTGTCCTTCTGTGTCAGGCCTATGCCTTCAGTTCATCAGTTGTGCTGTCCTTGAGGTGCACCAATTAGGGGCAACTTACACACCACCTTGTCACTCTTTGCTGTCTTATGTGCTAGGAACTCTCAAAGTATCTTCAGGGTGGTTTGGCTTCCCCACTGAGTTAAGGTTTTCTGGGGACCGCTAACTCCCTGAACCCTGGTGATCGCCTCTGCAGGGGGTGCCTCTGCCTTCCTCTTAACGAGCCAGTCCAGCCCAGCAGGGCAGGGCGGGAACACCATGATGGCTATGGTGGTGCTTGGGCACGCACTTCTGGGATGTAGAGTGTGGGCATGCAACCTCTGCTGTTGCGGCGGAGGCGCAGCTTTGGGGATGGCGGCATTAGGCACATCCCCCCGCTCCCCGGGGGCTGGGGACTTCGGTGTTTGGCCACAGTTGCTGTGGTTGCGGGGAGGGTAGGGGCGCAACTGTGGTCTTGGCAGCAGGGGTGGGCCAGTGTCTGAGGCTGAGGAGGCTGCAGGGGTGCCACCAGGGGAGGCGGGGCGGGGGTGGGGGTTGGTGGCCACTGTGGGAGAACTCTTTAAACCAAAAGCCTTTTTTCTTTTGAAAAATTCCTCCTGTTCAACCCTGCCACTCCAAACAAGCGCCCAGCCTCTCACACAGCCCAATTTTTCAACCAGCCCAGAGACTATCTGGGTCAGGGTCCCACGGCCCAACTCTTCTCCCTTCTCCAGGTGTCACCCAGCTCCCCGATTTCTCTGATAATGACCCAGCCAGCATCCACAGTCTCAGCGGGTACACAATGCCCCTGTGCGTGTGCCACTTCGTCTTTATTCCCCCCAGCAACTTCAAGCATTCAGGTCCATCCTGGTGCTGTTCAAACCTCGCTGTTTGTCAAGGGAGGGAGCTGTTGACCCCGCTCTCTTCCAAGAATCCTAGGCAGACCCAGCAGGTGCCAGGCCTGGGGCTGCAGCCACCCTGGTCCCCACGCTGGTCCCATGGACCTTATTGTCTTGAAGCACTCTCCTTACTGTCTGATTTTTCAATGTCCTCTACAATTTTAGCCTCCAACCTTCAAATGTGCTGGGATACTGTTGGCCCTAGTTAAAATCTTTTTAAATTTCCATTTGAATTCTTCTTGGGCCTATTGAGGCAGTATAGGGATTTGGACCCAAGAATAGAAAATACAGATGGCCAGGAAACTAAGTTAAGACCAGGTTGTCAGGAGGAACTCAGGCAAAGAATGTCACCGTTCCTCCACTCTCTACTCAAAAATGCAAAGATAGCTGATTTTCTCTTACTTTTAACTACCTCCTTAAACTACTGGCCTGCTTCTGCACGGCTGATCAAGGTCTGACCACTATCTGACCTTCCTAGGGTGGCATTAATATACAGTCTGCCATCTTGCCCTCATAGCACAGGGTCAAACATACTGACCAGCTGGAAAAGTAAGTCACACGGCCCTGAAATAAAACATTTTGTAAGCCTGCCACTTTGCACAAGCCTGCTTTGTTTGCACAAGCCTGCTTTGTCCCTAGCTTATAAAAACAACCAAACAGAGCCAGACCCAAGCCAGTTCAGAGGGTCTTCCTTTCCTCTGTGCTGCCTCCCTTGTGCTCAAGCATAAGTTAAATACAATTTGTCCAGAAATTTCTCTGGGGTTTCCTCTCAATTTCTGTCTTGCAGGACCCAAGAACCCCAATCAGGTTACACTATGCATTATTTAAAAGTGTGGTTGCTTAATTTCCAAGCATATATGACTTTTATAGTTATGTTTTTTTAATACTGATTTCTTGCTTTGCTCCACTATTCTTTATCATTTGAATCCACTGAAAATTGTTGAAATTTTATTGTCCAACCTATAGTCAACTTTGATAAATGTTTCATATGAACTTTAAATTAATATGCATTTTAATATTAATTTAAATGTTAAATTGGGTACAGTGTTTAAATTTTTATCTCCTGCCAATATTTTGTAAAAATGTTCTACTAATTATCAAGAGGTGTGTTGAAATTTCCCACCATGATTGTGGATGTGTCTATTTCTTCTCTCAGATCTCAATTTTAGCTCTTCATATTTTGAGGCTAGGTGAAAAAGTGCATACAATTTAGAATTTTTGTGTCTGGCCCTTTTATCAACATGAAATGTCCCTCTTTATGTCTCATAATGCTCTTTTGCCTTAAAGTCTAACTTGTTACTTCAACAGCTTTCTTTTGTTAATGATACATGGTATATCTTTTCCATTCTTTTACTTTAAACTTTTCTGTATGTTTATATTTAGGGCAGTGCATTTGTAAGTTTTGTTTTTGTTTTGTCCAGTATGATAGACATTTTTTAAAAATATTTTATTTATTTATTTTTGGACAGAGTGGAAGGGAGGGAGAAAGAGAGGGATAGAAACATCAATGCATGTTTGCCTCTCATGAGCCCCCAACTGGAGACCTGGCTTGCAACTCAGGCATGTGCCCTGACTGGAAATTGAAATGGCAACCCTTTGGTTCGCAGATGAGCATCACTCCATTCAGCCACACTAGCCAGGGCCAGTATGATAAACTTTTAAGTAAAGCACTTAGTCTGTTTACATTACATGTGTTATTTTTATGTTTGAATCTTACTATTTGTTTTGTTTTATATTTTTCCACCCATTCTACATTATTGTTTCCCCTTCCTCCTTTTTTGCCTTCTTTTGAATATAATGACTTTCAATATTTATATCCTTTATCATTCTTTTTTTATTATCATAGATTACAACATGCCTCCTGATTTATTAAATCTACTATAAATTAGTACTTTCATCAGTTCCTAAACAATGTCAATACCTCAGAATATTTTGACTCTATTTACTTGCTTCTAATCACCATATCCATGTGAATACACATTCACAAAGTCCCCCATCCATAAATCATATTCACCTTTTTAGTACTTCATATTTATTTTCATATTTACCTTTTTAGTACTTTTTGTTCTTTTCTTAATCTCCATTCTTTCATCTAGGATCACTTTCCTTCTGCCTAAGGAGCTACATTTATTATTTCACTTATCAAGAAAATACTTGTGACAGAGTGTCTTCATTTTTGTTCTTCTGACAACTATCTTTAGTTTTTCTTCCTTTGTGAAGGATATTATTGTTGAGAAGTAAAGGAATACTGAACACAATTCCAATTTGTGGGAAGGAGTTTTCTTACAGGACCAACAAACAATTCTGGGACACTAATTGGGTGTCCTACAATTCAGCTCAATTCTGATACTATGTAACCAGAGATGGTGGTACATCCCACAGGTTAAGGGTTCAGTCCTACTACCCCAACAAGCCCAGGTTACCATCTGGCTTCTGGCAGACCACCTATAGATCAGAGATTCTAATGACATCTACTTAAGTCAATTAATTTGTTAGGACAGCTCACAGAACTCAGGGGGACATTTTGCTTGTTAGATCACTGGTTTATTATGAAAGGATAAAATCAGGAACAGCTGGATGAAAAACATGCATACGACAAGGTATGTGGAAAGAGGCCTTGAGCTTTCACACTTTCTGTGGGCATGTCACTCTCTCAGCATCTCCAAGTATTCATCAACTGTCATGAGCATGTTTCACGATACAGTCTTTCCTATAAGCCAATCTTTGGTCTCTGCTCAGGTCATGTGATCCGGGCCTTAAGAACCGAAAGTGCCAGACCATCTATATAACCATAAGCCCTACAGGTGACATGGACACCAAGGAAGAACAGTGAGCCAACACAGGTGACTATGCTACTCACTTATCTTTTATTAATTCAGATTCAATCCAAATCCACACTAACCTAGTAATAATAACTGCTCAGAAACAACAGGCAATAACATCACGTAAGAGAATTAGGAGACAACGAACCTGAGTCCCAAGAGTCCAGATCAAGTCCAGGTCTGAAATGCAACTGGGCTGGGCAGTCAGTGTCTTACATGGAAGAGTCAGAGGGACAGAAGTGCAGCAGAGCTCTTTCTCTCCCAAGGCAGAGGGTGCAGAACCTCTCAAAGTGACTCACTCTCTGGATAAGCTGTCCATAGTTATAAGTCCCCTGCTTTTATGCTTTTCTGGTTGCAAAGTCATGTTGATTTTGCACAATTTCTCATAAACATGTTTTTTTTTAATTTGGATAAACACAACTTGCTTTCCCCAGTCCTGACAGGCACATGTTTTATGCATCACCTTTGACAGACACATATTTATATTTGTTCTGATAGACATATTGTTTATGATAGACAACCTCAATAGGCACATGTGATTTATATCACTCTACAGCTCATGCTCTGAGAGGGTGGCATTACCCATCAGAAAAGCACATGTCTGCCATGCTGTACTGTGCAGGCTGAGGGGTTGTATCATCCCCCTCAGCCATTGCTCTGCTGCACCTGTTCTAAACATGGCTTCAGGCCCTGTTCTCCACACCAACCCAGAAGCTCTCTGAACCATGTCCTTTGGGCTTTTATGGAGACTTCATTACATAGGCAGGATTAAACCACTGGCTATTAGTGATTATTTCAACTCCAGTGCTTCTTCTCTCCCTGGAAATCAAAAGGTGGGGCAAACAGTTCCAACCCTCTAATGACATGGTTGATTCCCCTGGCAACCAGACCCCATCCTTAAGTGCAGTAGAGAGTCGCCTCATTAACATAAACTCAGTTGTGGTGGAAAGGGGTTTGTTATAAATAACAAGACACCCATTTCACCTTTATTGCTCTGAAGAGATTTCAGGAACTGAGGTCCACAGACCAAAGATTATGGCAAAAGATGCTCCCATTGCTATTATTGCTCAGGAAATTCCAAGGGTTTGGGGACCTGTCAGCCTAACTATGAACAAAGACCAAATTTATATTTCTCATAAATCACAATATCACAAATGTAGAATTTCAGGTTGGCAGGTTACTTTCTATACTTTACTATTTTGGGTGAAAAGTCAGGAGCCAATGTTATTGGTCCTTAAAGGTAATACTGATACTGTTAGCCTAGCTGGACTGCTGGGAGCAGGTGGAGGGGGGGGAGAGAAAAGGCTGCTGGAGGAGATTGTGAACTGCCCAGGGCCATAGCAAGGCAGTGGTTGGGGCTGCAGTGTCCAGGGAACTGAGGGGCCTTGCAAATGCTCCACCCCTAGTGTGGAGCATCTTGCTCCTGGCAACAGATCCCCTGTCCCCAGGCAAGATAATGGCAGCAGAAAGTATTGCACTGACCATGCATAAGGCTAACAAGATAATTGGATAGGGGGGAAAGCCCTCCTACCACCATCCAGTACCTGATTGGGAGTGGGACCAGGCACATCAGCCATAAAGGTCAGAATGGCAGCAGAAGGAGGTGCAAGACCAAAGAAGCCTGTCGATCTATCTTGGGGAAAAAAAGAGATTGGTGGGAGTGTAACAGGGTGCAGCCAAGAGGGGAGCCCCAAATAGGGATTTGTAATAGGGTCCAGAAGAGCTTGGAGATAATTAGCTCCACACCATAGGGCCACACCTGTCCAGAATGCTGGCAGCTGTGGCCAATTGTGAGAGGAGCCAGAAATGGGTCTGCAGAGGAAGATTGGCGCTGGGATTTAAACAGAGGCATGGCAGCCATTGGGGGTCTCTCTTTTTGGGATCACGTGTCTGTTTAGGACCATTCGGCTTTGGTGTCTTGGTTGGGACCATGCAGCTTGGGTGAGAGTCAGGACCACGAGGCTTTGGAAGTGCTCCCTTTTGCTGTGTGGAGGGTGCCGGGAGGACTGTGTGTATTTATGGGGAACTTTAGTTTGTCTTATTTCAAATAAATAATAAATGCCTTTCCTTTTCACTGATCTCTGGTATTAAGAGACATCTTTCCTCAGGCAGTGGGCAAAACAAACCCAGCAGGTGGGGAGGAACCCCTGGAGAAAAAGGGGGGCGTATTTTATATCATTCAGTCCCCCCCTGCTCTGTTCTGTAACAGGAGGACAGACCCTCCCAGAGTATTCTGAAGTTTGGGAAGTTAATTGAGCATTCTGAGAAGGCACCTGCTCTGTCCCACACCCAAAACTAGTATAAACACAGCAAAACAAACAAAGCTCTTTGGTTCATGGCTGCTGCTTGGGACCAGCGCTCAGACATTGTATTGGCCTGCCCTCTTCATGGGTCACATGACTCCATGGCCTTCAGGAGAGTCTCTCTCTTGGTGACCTAGTGGAGCTTTCATTGGTGCCTTCGCCAGCTCCACTACCAAGGAGCCTGTGACCTTGCTGCTAGAAGCTATGTGGCCAATGGCAGGGCCAGCACCACACACAACCTCCAGGAGAGAACCCAAAGCTATACAGCAGCCCACTTAGCCTCCTTGGACTCCAAAGAATGATAGTTTAAAATGGAGCCGGAATTCTAGTCACTGCCTTTGGTTTTGGTATTGCTGGGGACAGCAGGGTTTTGTCTGTGTTTTGTGAATGCAGACCCCATCCTTAAGTGCAGCAGAGAGTCACCTCATTAACATAAACTCAGTTGTGGTGGAAAGGGTCATGTTATAAATAAGATACCCATTGCACCTTTATGGCTCTGAAGAGATTTTAGGAACTGAGGTCCACAGACCAAACGTGAAAGAGATGAGCCTGATGAGCCTGGAGACGAGGAGTTCCCCACCCTCTCAGACCACTGAACATTTAAATAAAAACCCCTTTTCTTTCTCAACAGACTCTGCCTCTACAATTTGCCTTTTGATATCAGCAGGCAGTCAACCCCCATTTTCTTTCAGTAATAGTTTGTCCCTTTTGTTTTGTCTTTATTTTTGCAGGGTCCCTATGATGTCCCTAAGGTGTGGTTTTCTTTACATTTACATTGTGTTTATAGAGCTTCCTCATCTGATGGCATGCTGATTTTCAAACAATTTTGGAAAAATTCCCAGCCATTATCTCTTCAAATAGTGCTTCTTCTATATTCTCTCACCTTTCCTGGACCTCCTACTACATATATGCTAATTTCTTTTATCATGTCCCATATAACCTTTATGGTCGTCTTTATTTTCTATCTTTTTGTATTACCAAGTTTCAGTCTTGATACTTTCTCTTGACATATTTTTCTAACTTTCTAACACATTTTTCTCTTTAACTGTATCTAATCTGTAAACTTACCTATTGAGTTCTTAATTTCAGTTACTATATTTGCAACCCCAGAATTTTCATCTGAATCTTACTATAATTTCTAGTTCTCCACTGAAATGCTCAATCTTTTCATTTAATGTTTTGAACATAATAATCATAGCTTTTGTAAAACAAAGCATTTCCAGTATTAGGAGTTCACATGTAACTGTTTCTGTTTTCCACTGATTTTGGCCAATTATTACTCTATTCTCTGATTTTTTAAATTAAATAGCAAACATTATACATGAGAAATTGTGAGTCAGATGTTCTAGATGATGCGTAGTCCAGCAGAAGGAGTTTCATTTTAAAATTTGAAACACACATCCCACTTGTTAAATGTGGCATGCAGAGAAATGCAGAAATCTTAAGTGAATAGTTTGATGAGCTGTGACAAATGCAACCCGTGCCCTTATCAAAATATGGCACATTTTATTACTACTCATGCCTCCTTCCCCCAAAATTTCCTCTCCCCAGAAAATGAATTTCAAAAGATGAATGTACAAAGCAATTATGGTACAGACACACAATGGAATACTACTCAGCAGTAAAAAGGCTGTGATATACACCTGGGTGAATCACAAAATGTTATGCTGAATCAAAGAAGTTGGACAGAAAAGAATATATGCAGAATGGTTACATTTATGTGAACCTCTAGAAAAGTCAAATCTACTCTGTAATTACAGAATCCTATCAGTAGTTGCTTGAGACCAGGGTGGAGGATAGGTATTGGCTGAAAAGGAGAGCATGGACCTCCTGAAGATGATAGAATGTTCTTTGTCTTAATGTGGTAGTGGCTTACGCACATATATTCATTTGTTAAAGTTAATCACTCTGTACACTCATAATGAGTGCATTTTATTGTATGTAAATTATATCTCAATAATACTGAGTTGAAATATTAGCAAATTGAATATAGTAATGTATCAAGAAGATCATACACCATGATCAAGTGGGATTTATTATGGGAATGCAAGGTGGGTAGAACATTTGCAAATCAATAAATGTGATTCACCACATACACAAAATGAAGGATAAAAATCACATGATTATATCAATAGATGCAGAATAGCATTTGATAAAATTCAGCACCCACTTAGGATAAAAGCTTCAGCAAAGCAGGATTAGAGGGAACATACCTAAACACAATATAGGCCATATATGACAAACCCACTGCCAGCATCATACTCAATGGGCAAAAGCTGCAAGTGTTCCCCTTTAGATTGGGTACAAGACAGGGATATCTACTTTTCATCTCTCTTATTCAGCATAGTACTGGAATAAGTCCTAACCATAGCAATCACACAAGAAGAAGAAATAAAAGGCATCCAAATTGGAAAGGAAGAAGTAAAACTGTCTTTATTTGCAGATGACATGGTACTGTAATAGAGAACCCCAAAGGTGCCACTGAGAAATGACTACAACTGATAAATAAATTCAGCAAAATATCAAGATACAAAATTAATATCAAGAAATCAGCTGCATTTTTATATGCCAATAATGAACTAACAGAAAGGGAAATTAAGAAAACAATCCCATTCACAATTGCTTCAAAAAGAATGAAATACCTAGGAATAAATCTAACCGAGGATGAAAAAGACCTGTACTCGGAACATTATAAGATGCTGAAGAAAGAAACTGAGGAAGATACACATAAGTGGAAACACATACTGTGTTCATGAATAGGAAGAACTGACATCATTAAAATGTCCATACTACCCAAAGCAATCTACAGGTATTGTTTAACTTTTAAAATTTTAAATTGATACTATTATTCATCGAATTATCAGAAAACATGAGTACTAATAAAAGATTTAACTTTATTAGATTAAATTCAGTTGACACTGATAATAAACATTTTGAACTTCAACTTTTTACATATTTAAAGTTGCTCTCTCTGAATTATTGACTCAAACTAAAGGAAACAAACATACTGCAATTATTCAGATTATACTTGTTTTTAAAATGTAATTTTCTTATTTGCTTTAGACATGAGAACCATCTCAAGAAAGTCTAGAGCAGTTAAGAGATAATCACAGTGCTTCAATAAGAAGTCAGTTGGAACTGAGAATTATTAAAGATCTGGAATCTGAAGTCTCTAAAATGAAAACTTCTCAAGATTCTACATCAGAAAAATATAAGCAACTCTACCTAGAAGAAATAGGAGATAGAAAGTCATTGGCAATTAAACCAAATAAGTAAGTCAAAACACAGAATCAAAGAAAATAAATTTTACCTCACTAATTAGTTTCTAAAGCATAATTTTTATTGAGCCAGTTTCATGAGATTAGTAAGAAATGGAAGCTAAATAAGTAGTATAATTTTGGAAAACGATGTTAGTAAATGAAATTATGTTTCAAATGTTTGTCCAGGACAGTTTGCATCTCTCCCTCATTTTTGGTTTTACAGACTTTTTTTCCATTAATATTTTTATATAGTTAGCCTGATCTACTAGTCTTTAAACTAAGTATTTTTGAGGCTTTATAATTTAGATAGAGATGTTATTATAAAATGTCTTGTTGTAATGCCCCTAAATAGAAATATTAACGAGTTTAACTATTTTTTGGAAGATAACAAACCCAAATGGTTAAGTACTAGGAACATTCTCGTACTCAGGAAATTTACTTTCTTATGATCTTTGTTATTCTCACTAGAGGTGCCCTGAGACAAACTGTCCCGTGTAATTCTTCTATTCTACATAAAGACACACATGTTAAATAGGGAAAGATTAACATAAGGGTGAAAGGCAGTATAATTGACAAAGTGGCTAAAAATAATAAGGCGGTCTGAGGAAGTATGTGGAAGACAGAAAGGGCCGATCCCACACACCTCCAATGCCTGAGTAACAATGTTATAAGCTGACTGCCTTGGAGCTGTTTAATTTCATTTTGATCAGCAGCTATGCTGTCTTGTTCTCTCTTAGAGATTGCTTGTCTAAATTATGCCTCGCTGCCAACTGTTTAAAATCTCCAAGGTAATGAGTATATTTCACAATGAGTGCAATGAGGGTGTGAAAGCAAATGCTTGACAATGTTTTTGAGGGATTAAAAAAAGTCTCTAAACTGGTTCGATTCCCTGGGTTGCAGGCCAGGTGCCCTGTAGGGGATATATGAGAGGCAATCACACATTGATGTTTCTCTCCCTCCCTTTCTCCCTCCCTTCCCCTCTGTCTATAAATAAATAAATAAATAAATAAATAAGTTTTAAAAATCTCTAAACTGGTTTACTAAATATGCCCAACTGCATCCTCAAGAATCTTGTAGAGACCTTCCAGAAGGCAGCAAGTATTACCTGATAAGCTGTCTACATCACTGATAGACATTTCTTTCCCTTCCCTGCTTTGAATTATTAATTACTTAGGAAACCAACCCCCCCCACGGCCCACACCAGAAACATATGTACTTCTTTAGAATAATCTAGAATGTATACTTGTATATAGTAGGTCTGCTCCCACACATTTTCAGTGTTAAAATGCTATTTAATGGGAAATTCCATTTATTACTACGGCAACTTAAAAAAATGCAAGTCACTTAGGGAAACAAAGAGTAGTAAGCATTTGATTTTTACAGTTTTCACAGGACTAACAAGAAGCTATCAGAGGTCAACACCAACCTTTTCCTGCTGAAACAACAGGTCTTTACTCAGAACTCTTTTTACAAGGTCAGTCCAGGAGTCACCTTGTATTAGAAATCTTAATAATAGTGTTGTACTCAATGGAAATTCTACTCCAAGAGAAAGCTTGGTGATTCCCACCTCAAGGCCATGGAGTTCAAATAACAGCATTGGAGGCATACTTAATCAAGATGCGGCAGGACTTGAAAAAAAAAACTTTAGAGAACTAACAGAAGATGCTGATGAATTTGAATCTGAATCCTATAGAGCTTATCCTATAGGACAGGGGTGTCAAACTCATTTTCACCAGGGGCCACATCAGTCTTGTGATTGGCTTCAAAGGGCCAAATGTAATTTCAACTCCTTAACAGTTAAGGAGTAGTTACATTTATACAGTCCTAAAATTATTTCAGCCCTTTGAAGGCAACTGTGAGGCTGATGTGGCCCCCAGTGAAAATGAATTTGACACCCCTGCTGTAGAATCGATTGATCCATCAAATTCATATCAAGGCCTACTTTTGAAAACACCACGAGAATGTGCAGATTTTACAGAAAAATTATATAACCTGAAATATCAGTAGTAAAAACTGATTTACTGGATTGTTTACAAAACACTTTAACTGCTTCCCATTAACATATAATATGTGAAATCATTGTTAAAGAAAAATGTTTTTGGATCAAAAAAAGGTATTTTCTGTATCTTGAGAAACATACTTAAGGTGAATAAAGGAAATAATTCATATAATAGAAAACTCATAGAGCTTAATAATTAAGCTAATAAACTCTGGCTAGTGTGGCTGAGAGGATTGAGTGCCCACGTGTGAACCAAGGGGTCTCTGGTTTGATTTCTAGTCAGGGCACATGCCTGGGGTGTGAGCCAGGTCCACTGTAGGGGGCAACCGAGAGGCAACCCCACAATGATGTTTCTATCCCTCTCTTTCTCCCACCATTACCCTTTGTCTAAAACCTTTCTTTCTCCCACCCTTTCCCTCTGTCTAAAATAAATAAATAAATCTTTAAAAATAAAAAAATAGAAACAAAAAGAATTAAGGTGATGAGGTTGAAAAATGTAAATATAGTCAAAATATTTAGATACTTTATTTTTTTAATCCCTGTCATTTTTGTTAAGCAGTTTTATTTTTTTAATTTTTAAATATATTTTATTGATTATATTATTTTACTGATTACAGTAGTCCCATTTTTTCTCCCCATTATTACCCTCTGCCTTGTATCCTCCATTGCACAATCATTCCCCCACCTTAGTTCACGTATATGGGTCATACATGTAAGTTCTTTGGCTTCTCCATTTCCCACACCATTCTTAACCTCCCCCTCCCTATTTTGTACCTACCTCTTACGCTTCTTATTCCCTGTACCTTTTCCCTCATTCTCTCCCCTCCCTCTACCCGCTGATAGATAGCCCTCCATGTGATCTGTATTTCTGTGAATCTGTTCCTGTTCTCGTTGTTTGCTTAGTTTCCTTTTGTTTTTGTTTTTGTTTCTTTTTGTTTGTTTGTTTTTTAGGTTCAGTAGTTGATAGTGGTGAGTTTGCTGTCATTTTAATGTTTGTATTTTTGATCTTCTTTTTCTTAGGTAAGTCCCTTTAACATTTCATATAATAAGGGCTTGGTGATGATGAACTAACTCCTTTAACTTGACCTTATCTGGGAAGCCCTTATCTGCCCTACCATTCCAAATGAGAGCTTTGCTGGATAGAGTAATCTTAGATGTAAGTTGCTGCCTTTCAAGACTTCAAATACTTCTTTCCAGCCCCTTCTTATCTGCAAGGTTTCTTTTGAGAAATCAGCTGACAGTCTTATGGGAACTCCTTTGTAGGTAACTGTCTCCTTTTCTCTTGATGCTTTTAAGATTCTCTATTTATCTTTAATCTTGTGTAATGAAATTATGATGTGTGTTGGTGTGTGCTTCATTGGGTCCAACTTCTTTGGGACTCTGAGCTTCCTGGACTTCCTGGAAGTCTATTTCCTTTGCCAGATTGGGGAAGTTCTCCTTCATTATGTTTTCAAATAAGTTTTCAATTTCTTGCTCTTCCTCTTCTCCTTCTGTGATTTGGATGTTGGAACATTTAAAGTTGTCCCAGAGGTTCCTCAGCCTCTCCTCACTTTTTTGAATTCTTATTTCTTCATTCTGTTCTGATTGAATGTTTATTTCTCCCTTCTGGTCCAAACCATTGATTTGAGTCCCAGTTTCCTTCCCACCACTATTGGTTCCCTGTACATTTTCCTTCATTTCACTTTCCATTTCACTTTCCATATCCTTTACCTTTTCCTCTATTTGGTGACCATACTCAACTATTTCTGTGAGCAACCTGATTACCAGTGTTTTGGACTCTGAACCTGATAGGTTGGCTATCTTGTCATTGCTTAGTTGTATTTTTTCTGGAGCATTGATCTGTTCTTTCATTTGGGCCATTTTTTTTGTCTCAGCACACCTGTTCCATAGTAAGGGGCAGAGCCTTAGGGATTCACCAGTGTGGGGCAGGGGCGGGGTTGGGCAACCAATGTTGCTGCTGTGTGACACTTTATGTAGGGGAGGGTCTAAGAGGGAACAATGCTATTTGCTCAGCTTTTGACTGGCTTTCAGTCACTTCCCTGTCTACCCATAAGCAAATTGGACCCTTCTGGTGCTGATTCCTGGGTGGGTGGGCTTGTATTGGTTCCAGAACCCTGTGGTTCTCTTCAACAAACTCTCCTGTGAGGCTGAGAGTTTCTCCCGCTGCTCTAACACCCACAGGATTTTACAGTCAGAGGTTTTGTGGCTTTATTTCCCTGCACTGGAATCCTGGGTTGCATGGTCTGTCTCACTCCCCAGTTGCTCCTACTGGTTTATCTGTACACAAATGTGGGACCACCTGCTCCACCACTTGCCATCTTACCCATCCACCAGCCACCATTTTGCCTGCCCTGGTTCTCCAGCCTCCTCCTTGCTGTGAGTCCTCTCCACCCTGGCAGCCTGTCTTTGCCCCTCCTAACAGTCTGGATGAATGTTTCTTCTTTAACTTCTTAGTTCTCAGACTTCCATACACATTCAATTTTCTGGCAGTTCGGGTTATTTTTTGTTTTTAAATTTGTTGTTGTCCTTTGGTTGTGTGAGGAGGCAAAGTGTATCTACCTATGCCTCTACTTTGGCTGGAAGTTCTGGTACTTTTTTAAAGAGCACTGATATGATTGTTTAACTAAGGGTATGTAGACTATTTGGGGGCTATATTCATAACATCTGGGTATATTAGGTCAATATTTATTGCAAGTGACAAAAAACCAACTGAAAATTAACTTTTAAAAAAAGGTAAATTCACTCTCCCTCCCAGGAGCACACTGGTGCCTTTCCTTTTGCACTTTTGTGGGAATGCAGAGGTGTGACTACTGTGGAAAGCACTGTTGAGATACCTCAAAAAATTAAAAATGGATCTTCCTTTTGACCCAGTGATCCCACTTCTGTGATCATATATAAAGGGGCCCAAATCACTAATTTGAAAGATCATGAGCACCCCTGTGTTCATTGCAGCATTGTTTATAATTGCCAGGATATGGAAGCAGCCCAAGTATCCATCAACAGATGAGTGGACAAAACAACTATGGGACATTTACAAAATGGAATACTATACTTGGCCTTACAAAGAAGAAAATTTTACCCTTTGTGACAGTATGGATGGACCTGGAGAACATTGTGCTAAGTGAAATAAGCCTGTCAGAGAAAGGTAAATATCATATGATTTCACTCAGATGTAAAATCTAATGAACGACTGAACTAACAAGGAAAATAGAAACAAGACTCACAGATAGGAAGCAGGATGACAGCTAAGCTAAGGGGGAAGAGTTACGGTAAGGACGGATTGAGCAAAAAGGAAAAAGGACTCATGGACATGGACAACAGTGTGGTGGTTGCAAGGGGAGGGGAGTATAAAGGGACTAAATGGTAATGGAAAAAAATACAATAAAAAAATGTTATCCAGCTTTGCTAGTTCTTAGCTGGAAAGCTCACCTGATTCAAGTTAATCAGTTGCAGCCGAAATCTTGTCTTTTAATATAATTTTGCATATTGACTATTTCAGCCATATTGCTTAATATTCTCAGTTCTATATTATCTGCATATTTTATGCTTTAAGTTATTAATAAAAATTTTAACCACATGGTATTAAGACAAAGTTTAGGTCACTCAAAGATATTCTTGCATGTCACCAAGCTACTTTATTAACACTCACTATTTAACAGCTTGATGTTTCTCTAACAGTACCAGAAGCTAAGTTATTTTTCTCTTTATCCACAGGATATTATGTGCAATTCATCAAAGGCTTTGCTGAATCCAGGATTGTATTTATGACATTCCTTTAATTGACCCAACCATTTTTTCCTTAACTTGGGGGAAAACATCGTCCATTTTGTGACTTCTGAATATTGTCTCAATTACTATCAGACATATTGGCATAGGTTTTTGATTTCCATCTGCAAGTTTTTCAAGAAGCAGGAGCACACTGGGATGTGGTTGGTCTAGTCCTGGAGATAGATCATTTAAGACTTTCATGGCTTTTCTCGGTTCTGTTATCACATCTCCACATTATCTATTTTATACTTCCATTTCTGAAAATTAATTTGCTTGATGGGGATGTAAGAGTTTCTTATACTTCTTAATCTTCATATAGCTTAACAGTATTTTTGTTAACTAGCATTTTTGAAATTTCATTGGGAATTTAAACCTTCTGATATTTTTATAAACTTGAACTGTTATATAATTATTTTGATTATATGCTCCAGACAACTTTAATTCTTTTGGAATCTGTGTTCCTTAGAGGGCTTCCTATTGCAAGTATACCAGTTTCTTTAGTTTCCTTCTCTTCCCACTTTGCCTCTCTTTAACTATACACTTGAAATCTCACATTTTTATACTTTCCTAGGAATTTATGGGACTATACACTTTTAAACTCTCAAGCCATAACATTGTTTGATTATGTGGTCTTTCAAGAGGCATGCAGTGTTTAGTTATTTCTCTATGATTATAGTAGCCATTGATGCTTAATAGTTCTATTAACCCAATGGGGGCATAACATAGGTAATGTAATATATTGTAATATAATAATGTAATATATTGCATTACAGCTTTTCAATTATTAGTTGGGATGGTTCTATATAGAGATATTTTCCCTTATTTGCCATTTGGTTACCCAAGGGCATACAGAAAAGATGGGATAAATGCTTCTTTTCCTTAATTTACTAGTTTTAAAGAAGATATTAATTGGTTCCCTGTTTCCTCTTAAGATGATTATTGTTTTATTTTTTATTTTTTTAAATTGATTTAATTTATTTATTTTCAGAGAGTGGGGAAGAGAGGGCGAAAGAGAGGGAGAGAAACATTGATGTGTGAGAGAAACATTAATCAGTTGCCTGTCATGTGGCCAACGGAGACCTGACTTGCAACCCAGGCACGTGTGCCCTTTCAAACTGGCACCCTTTCTGTTCACAGGCCAGTGATTAATCCACTGAGCCACACTAGCCAGGGCAAGGTGATTATTTTTTAAAATATCATTATGAATTTTTGGATTAAAACATATTAATGGGTCTCAATTCACTACAATTATTTTCATTACTGAAGCTCACGCTATTCTTTCTCTGGCCTGTGGGAATCCTTTCCTTTTGTTTCTTCCTTTCCTTTTCTTTTTTAAGATTTTATTTATTTATTTTTAGAGGGAGGGGAAGCAAGGGAGAAAGAGAGAGAGAAACATCAATGTATGGTTGCCTCTTGCACACCCCCTACTGGGGACCTGGCCTGCAATCCAGGCATATGCCCTAGACTGGGAATCAAACCAGTGACCCTTTGATTCGCAGGCTGGCACTCAACCACTGAGCCACACCAGCCAAGGTTCTTTCCTTTCCTTTTCTTTTTTGATTGTTTTAGATCCTCACCTGAGGACATGCTATTGATTCTTAAGAGAGGGGAAGGAAGGGAGAGAGAGGGAGAAAAACATTGATCTGAGAAAGACACATTTGATTGGTTGCTTCTTGCACTCACCACCATGACTGGGGACCAAACCCACAACCTAGCCATGTGCCCTGATCAGGAATCAAACCAGTGACCTTTCAGTTTACCAGATGACACTCTAACTAACTGAACCACACTGGCCAGGGCTCAGTGGGGATCCTTTTCAAGTTGTTCCAGATTCTTTTGACAAGATCTTAGCAATATTTGGTAGCTTCCTTTCTATCTCCTATGACAAAATCTTCCAGGGTTATCTTGTACATTTCCTATCCCAGACCTGGAATCAGCCATATCTCTAAAAACCTTTGTTTCTTTGTTGATTACATTTATTAGGGTGACATTGGTTAATTGGGTCATATAGGTTTTAAGTGTTCATTTCTATGATACATGATCTGTATATTTCATGTGTGCTCACCACTCAAAGTCAAATTATCTTCTGTTATCATAAATTTGGTCCCTTTTACCCTTTACTAGCCCCTTCCCTCTGGTAACCACCATACTATTGTCTGTGTCTGTGAGTTTCAGTTTTATAGCTCACATATGAGTAAAAGCACACGGTTCTTAGCTTTTTCTGACTGACTTATTTCGCTTAGCATAATGTTGGCACGGTCTACTGATGTCACAAATTGGCACTATTTCATCTTTTCTTATGGCTGAATCATATGCCATTGTATGTATGTACCATATCCTCTTTATCCAGTCCTCCATTAAAGGACACTTTAGTTGTCTCCATGTCTTGGCCACTGTGAATAATGCTGCAATGAACATAGTGGTGCATATGTCTTTGTGAATAAATGTTTTTGAGTTTTGCAGGTGGATACCCAGAAGGATTGCTGGATCATATGGTAATGCTATTTTTAGATTTTTGAAGAACAATCATACTGTTTTCCATAGTGTTTGTATCTGTTTACTTGTCCACCAGCAGTGAATCAGGGTCCCTTTTTCTTCACAACCTCTCCAACACTTGTTATTACCAGTCTTGTTGATTACAGCCATTCTAACAAGTGTGAGGTGGTACCTCATTGTAGTTTTGATTTGCATTTCCCTACTAGCTAATGGAGATGAACACCTTTTGATATATCTGATGGCCATTTCTACATCTTCTTGAAAGAGATGTCTGTTCAGATCCTCTGCTTATTTTTAATTGTATTGTTTATTTGGGGTTGAGTTGTATGAGTTCTTAATATTTTAGATATTAACCCATTGTTGGCATTGTTGTTTACACAAATCACCTCCCATTCAGCTGGTTACCTTTTTGTTTGCAGTTTCTTTTGCTGTGAGAAGTTTTTTAGTTCGATATAGTCCCATTCATTTATTTTTGCCTTTACTTCCCTTGCCTTTGTGGCCAAATTCATAAAATGTTCTCTATGACCAAGGTCCATAGTTTAGTACCTATGTTTTCTTCTATGTGCTTTATTGTTTCAGATCTTATATTTAGGTCTTTGATTCATTTTGAATTAATTTTTATACAAGGGGACAAACTATATTCTAATTTCATTTTTTGCATGTGGCCTTCCAATTCTCCCAGCACTATTTATTGAAGAGGCTTTATTTTCTTCATTGCG
Source organism: Trachops cirrhosus (assembly GCA_028533065.1). Lineage (NCBI taxonomy): Eukaryota > Metazoa > Chordata > Mammalia > Chiroptera > Phyllostomidae > Trachops > Trachops cirrhosus. Next base: position 20,806 of record JAPYXV010000217.1, read on the forward strand.
TATTTTTGGTTCCTTTGACAAAAATTACTTGCCCATATACCTGTGGTTTTATTTCTGGGCTCTCAATTCTGTTCATATGGTCTCTATGTCTGTTCTATCAACACCATGCTGTTTTGGTTATCATAGCTCTGAAGTAGAATTTGAAGTCAGGTAGTATGATACTTCTGGCTTTGTTCTTTTTTCTCAGCATTGTTTTGGCTATGCAGATTTGTATGGAAGGATACAGATTTTTTGTTCTACTTCTTAGAAAATATCATTGGGATTTTGATGGGGATTGCATTAAATCTGTATATTGCTTTGGATAATATGGAGATTTTCACTATGTTGATTCTTCCAATCCATGAACACAGAATGTCTTTCCATTTTATTGTGTTTTTTTCACTCTCTTTTTAATAATGCTTTGTAGTTTTCAGTATATAGGTCCTTCACACCCTTTGTTATAATTATTCCTAATTATTTTATTCTTTTGGTTGCAATTGCAGAAAAAAATTGTTTTTTCATTTATTTTTCTGAAGTTAGTATATAGGAAAGCACTGGATTTTTATACATTGATTTTATATCTGGCAACTTTCCCATATATGTTTATTGTTTCCCATAGATTTTCTGGTGGAGTTTTTAGGGTTTTCTATGTACAGAATCATATCATCTGCAAAAAGTGATACTTTTACTTCCTCCTTCCCAACGTGGATACATTTTACTTCTTTATCTTGCCTGATTGCTCTGGCTAGGACTTGCAAACTATGTTAAATAAAAGTGGTGAGAGTGGGTGTTCTTGTCTTGTTCCTGAATTTAGAGGAAAAGCTTTCAGTTTTTCTCCACTGAGTATGATATTGGCTGAGGATTTGTCATATATGGCCTTTGCCTGGCTAGATTCACTAAGGAAAAAGGAAAAAAGACATATATAAACAAAATCAGAAATGAAAAAAGAAACATTGCCATAGCTAACACAGATATACAAAGGTTCACACTAGAATATCATGAAAGACTATATGCCATCAAATTCAATAACCTAGAAGAAATTTAAGCTCCTAGAAATATATCACCTTCCCAGAATGAATCATAAGAAAACAGACAATCTAAACAGACTGATAAACAGTGAGGAAACTGAAACAATCATCAAGAACTGCCCAAAAAGTATACCAGAACCAGATGGCTTCACTACTGAATTCTACCAAACATTCAAGAAAGGATTTGATACATATCCTTCTCAGGCTCTTCCAAAAAGTTGAAGAAGAGGCAATACTTTTAACACATTTTATGAGGCCAACAGAACCCTGACACAAAAACCAGGCAAGGATAACACTAAAAGAGAAAACTACAGATCAATATCTCTAGTGAATATGGTGCAAAAATTCTAAACAAAATGCTAGCAAATCAAATGCAACAATACATTTAAAAAATAACACATCTTGATAAGTGGAGTTCATTCTAGGGACACAAGAATGGTTCAATATATGCAAATTGATCCATGTACTATACCACATAACAAAACAAAGGATACAGATCAGATGCAGAAAAATCATTTGATAAGATACAACATCTATTTATTATTAAAACACTCAATTAAATGGGTATAAAGGGAAAATCTTTCTTTTAATTAGAAATTACATTTCAAGGTCAAAATCTAGGTACCAGAGATGTTCCCTGGATTGGTCATTTTTCTAGGCCTTTTCAGTGGACAGTTAATAGAGTACACACAGATACATAGATAAACTATCTCATGACTTTATATTGATACACCCAATCCAAATTAAGACTACAGTGTTCTTTTAAAGATTTTATTTATTTATTTTTAGAAAAGGGATGGGAGGGAGAAAGAGAGGGAGAGAAACATCAATGTGTGGTTGCCTCTAGTGTGCCCCACACTGGGGACCTGGCCTGCAATGTAGGCATGTGCCCTAGACTGGGAATCAAACTGGTGACCCTTTGGTTTGTAGGTCAGCATTCAGTCCACTGAGCCACACCAGACAGGGCAAGACTACAGAGCTTTTACTTATTACAGCTGTGACTCCTTTCTTCCATTATGAGAATCCTGACTTAAGGGCTCAAGCAATAGGCTATCCCAGAAATACTAATTTGTTTAATTCCTATTACATACACAACTATTGGAATAATAACACCAATATGATTGCTGAAAACATTAAAATTTTTGCATGTTCTTCCCATTATTCTGTTGTAAAAATTGTACTAAATCTTTGTAAGGGCACATGTGGCCATTAAGAACTATATATTTTCCCTTTTGGCCCTCACTTAGTCTTATTTCTCTAGGCCACTAAATATTTAATGCTCAAGAACCAGTCTTTAAGCTGATGTCTGAAGGCATTTCAATAGTCTGAAACTCATTCTGTGAGATTCATAAAGATGGGATCAGAGGGGAGATCCAAGATGGTGGAGGAGTAGGTGGAAGCTACATTAATCTCCTCCAAGTACCAAACTGGAATTACAAATAAATTATAGAAAAGTCATCCTGAATAACCAACTACACAGTAGGTGGAAAGAAACCTTATAACCAAGACTTATGGAAAAACAACACCATCAAAAGCAAGACTGGTAGGATATATGGAGCGGCAATAGGACTGACGAGGCTCCCACAGGAGCTGAAGTACTGGAGGGACATTTCAGCAGCTAGGGTTTCCATCCAAGAAGTGTGGGGTCTAAATCCCCAAGCTGGGCTCCCCAGCCTACACCACCAGAATTGGAGAGAGAAAAAAAAAAAAGACTCAAATAACAACCACCTGTGTGCCCTAGCTGGTGTGGCTCTGTGGATTGAGTGCTAGCCTGTGAACCGAAGGGTTTCTGGTTCCATTCCTAGTCAGTGCACATGCTTGGGTTACAGGCCAGGTCCCCAGTAGGGGGCACATGAGAGGCAATCACACATTGATGTTTTTCTCTTTCTCCCTCCCTTCCTTTCTCTCTAAAAATAAGTAAATAAAAATCTTTTTAAAAATTGTGAAATTCTGTCCACCAGGGAGAGATGGCTAGAGATGCAGAGAGCCTCTTAAAGGAACAACACACAAAATTTCATTTGCAGCCACTTACTCTGGTGTCTGGCAAAAGAAGGGCAGAGTAGACTGCTGGAGGCTAGGGAGAGAGCTGAATGGTCAGCCACCAGGATCCCTGTGCTGAGAAATTTCCCATCTTTATTGGGCAGAGTACTCCCCTCCATGCATTAGCCTGGGGAATAGCCCCAGCCCACATGAATCCCTTTCACCCCACCCTGTGGAGCTTAAGCTGGGCTGCTGAGAATACAACTGGAAGATTTTGGTGACAAAGCCTAACAGACAGCCTGTAGACCAAAGTAGATTTCTGGGAGCTTTGAGACTTTAGCTCACCCTCCACTGGACCCGGTGCTGGTAACAGCCAGCCTTGGCATGCAGTTTGGTTCTTTCTACACACACCCAGGCCCACCGGAAGAAGACACAAACTGTTGATCACTGACAACTCCAAACAGGTTTCCCAGGGCCAGTCACAAGCAGTGTCTGACTTAGGGCTGTACCAGAGTCTGTACAAATCTACCCAACACATAAAAACAAACACAAAGGGGCCACCAAAATAGGAAGAAAACAGGTTCCAATGAAAGAACAAAAGAATTATCCAGAAGAAGAACTAAATTTATCAGATATAGAGTTTAGAGTAATGATTATAAGGATACTGAACAGCATAAAAAAAGATGTAGAAACCATGAAATAGGACCTGTCAGAAATAAAGAATGCAATATCTGAAATAAATAATACACTGGAAGGAATAAATAGTGCATTAGACAAAGCAGAAGACCAAATCAGCAATTTGGAAGACAAAGTGGGAAAAAACACCCAAGCAGAGCAGCAAAAAGAAAAAAAGGATTTAAAAAAAGGGGGACAGTTTAAGAAATCTTTGGGACAACATGGAGTGTAACAATATCCACATCATGGGAACATTAGAAGAGCGTGAGCAAGGAAGGATCTAGAATCTGTTTGAAGAAATAATGACCAAAACTTACTTAACCTGGTGAAAAAGAAAGACACACAAGTCCAGGAAGCAAGAAGAGCCCCAAAGAAGATGGACCCAAAGAGGCCCATAGCAAAACACATAATTAAAATGGCAAGGCTTAAAGTCAAGGAGAGAATCTTAAAAGCTGCAAGGGAAACACAGTTACCTGCAAGGGAGCTCCCTTGGACTGTCATCTGATTTCTCAAGAGAAACACTTCAGGCCAGAAAGGATTGGAATGAAGTATTCAAGGTGTTGAAAGGCAAGGACCTGCAACAAAGGCTACATTACCCAGCAAGACTACCATTTAAAAATGAAGGAAAAATAAAGAGCTTATCAGACACACACACACACAAAGCTGAAGGAGTCTGTTACCACCAAACCAGAATTGCAACAAATGTTAAAAGGCTTACTTTAAGGGGAAGAAGGAAGGGGAGAAGGAGGAGGGGGTGGGGGAGTAACCAGGGAAGGGGGGAAGGGATGGGCAGAGGAGGGGGATATGGGAAGAGGAAGAAGAAGAAGAAAGAAAAAAGGAAAATAATTTAAAAATAAAATGGTAATAAATATCTATCAATAATAACATTAAATTTAAATGGCTTAAATGCTCCATTCGAAAGACATAGGGTAGCTGAATGAATAAGAAAATAAGATCCACATATATATTTTTTCCAAGACACCCACCTCAGAACAAAAGAGACACATAGACTAAAAGTAAAGGGATGGAAAAAGATATTTCAAGCAAAAGGAAAGGAAAAAAAGCAGGGTAGCATACTTATATCCAACAAAATATACTTTAAAACCAAGGCTATAGTAACAAACAAAGACATTATGTAGTGTCCACTACATAATGATAAAGGGAACAATCCACCAAGAAGATATAACCCTAGTAAACATTTATGCACCCAAAACAGGAGCACCTCAATATGCAGAGCAAATCTTGATAGACATAAAGGGAAAGACTGACAACAGTACAGTCATAATCAAGGATATTAACACCCTATTGACTTCAACAGATAGATCTTTCAGACAGAAAATCAATAAGGAGGCAGTGGCCTTAAATAACACACTAGATCAAATGGATTTAATTGATATGTTCAGAGGATTTTCCCCAAAGCAACAGAATATACATTTGAGTGCACATGGGACATTTTCTATGACAGACCACATGTTAGGGGACAAAACAAGTCAGTAAATTTAAGAAGAATGAAATCATCTCAAGCATCTTCTCTGACCATAATGCTATGAAACTCGAATTTAATCACAAGAAAACTGAAAAACTACACAATGACATGGAAGCTATGTAACATGTTATTAAACAAGGAATGGGTCAACAATGAGATCAAGGAATATATCAAAAGATAGCCTGAAACAAATGAAAATGAGGACACAGAAATCCAAAATCTGTGGGACACAAGGAATGCAGTCCTAAGAGGGAAATTCATATAATTACAGGCCTAGTTCATGAAATAAGAAAAAGCTCAAATAAACACTCTTAACTTTATACTTAAAGGAACTTGAAAAAGAACAACAGAACCCAAAGTGAATAAAAGGAAGAAAATAATGAAGATCAGAGCAGAAATAGAATCTATAAAAACAATACAAAAGATCAATGAATCCAAAAGCTGGTTCTTTGAAAAGAGAAACAAGATAGACAAACCTTTAACAAGACTCACCCAGAAAAAAAAGAAACTAAATATTCTTTTACATCACACAAGAATAAATTTAAAATGGATTACAGACAAAAGTTAGACCTAAAACCATAAAAATCATAAAAGAAAACACAGGTAGCAAAATCTCAGACATTGCTTGTAGCAATATTTCATTGGTATATCTCCCCAGGCAAGGGAAACAAAAGAAAAAAATAAACAAATGGGATATCAAACTAAAAAGTTTTTGCAGAGCAAAGAAAATCATCAACAAAATAAAAAGACAACCCAAAGAATGGAAGAACATATTCACTGATATATTGGATAAGGGGTTAATATCCAATGTTTATAAAGAACTTATAGAACTCAACACCAAAAAAAAAACAAACAACCCAATTAAAAATGGGCAAAGGACCTGATTACACACTTCTCTGAGAAGACATACTGATGGAACAATAGACATATGAAAAAATGCTCAATGTAACTAATCATCAGAGAAATGCAAATTAAAACCACAATGAAATATCATTTCACACCTATCAGAATGGCTATCATCAATAAATCAACAAACAAGCGCTGGTAAGGATGTAGAGAAAGGGGAACACTTTTCCACTGTTGGTGGGAATGCAGATTAGTGTAGCCACTGTGGAAAGCAGTATGGAGATACCTTTAAAAAATTAAAATGACCCAGCAATTCCACTTCTGTGAATTTATCCAAAGAACCCAAAACACTAATTTGAAAGAATATAAGCACCCCTATGTTCATTGCAGTGTTATTGACAATTGCCAGGATATGGAAGCATCCCAAGGTCCACCAGTAGATGAGTGGATAAAACAACTGTGAGTCATTTACACAGTGGAGTACCACTCAGCCATAAAGAAGAAAACTTTTTACCTTTGCAACTGCATGGACCAACCTGGATAACATTATGCTAAATGAAATTAGCCAGTCAGAGAAAAACTGATACCATATGATTCCACTCATATGTGGGATCTAATGAACAAACTGAACTAACAAGCAAAAACAGATATAGACATTGATAGAAAGCAGGCTGACTGCTCTTGGTGGGGTGGCAGCTAGCGCGTTGATGAATGAGCAAAAAAGAGAAAGGACTCATGGACAAGGACAACAGTGTGGTGATTTTGGTGATATGGGGGTGGGTAAAGGTAGAAGAAGATATAAGGGAGTAAGTGATAATGAAAAAATACAATGAAAAATAAAATAAGACAAATTAAAATATGAAGTACAATTCAGGTTACAATGATTATTCTACACTAGTTTGATAGGGGGGAAATTTCATTAGGGCACACAGATTAAATTTTCAATTGTATTCATTTCATGTTTATTTTCTTTAAATCTCTCTTACTGTGTCATTTATTTTGGTATTCTTGTGGTCTTTCTTTCAGAGGGAAAAAATCAGTTTTAAGGTTGCTATATAGTATCTTAAAGCAATCATGGCTTTATTTAAGGTGATTTAGTAGTCCTCATTTAATAACCAATCTCATCTTCATATTAACTTTAGTAACAGTTTTTGAATACATACTACATGTTTCCTAAGCATTATATAATTATTTCACATATCTACTTTAATGTATTCTTTACCTAACTACTTTACTACGAGGAACTGAGGCTCAAAGGAGCTTTCTTTTTCAAGTTTCAAAGACAGTAAGTAGCCTGCCTGGGATCTGAACCTGGGTCTAAAGTGACCTGGTCCCATGGGAACTCTATATCACATCTCATAATTATGCGGTTCACTTTTTTGTTGTTTTTGTTTATTTGTTCTCCTAGTTACTATTTCTCTTTTGTGCTGAAGGTTTGTTGAAATGTCTAAAAAATATCTGCATTATATTTCAATTTGGCTTTGGCAACTGTTTCATTAGGTCCTTAACAGGGGTGACTCACTGTCCTGGTTCTTGTTCTGAAAAGCAATAACTGGAAATATGGCATGAAACTGAAAGCAGTGATGCATTTTGAATCTGATATTTGATGATACACAGTGACATCGGGTAGTCACATATATAATTTCTGCAGTAAAACAACTCATTGAAAAAATTTAAAAAAGATAAAACAGATTGTAGTAAGGATTTTCAACATTTAGAAAAAGAAGTACGATTACATGCTTACTACCATATTTTGCTGTGTATAATGCACACCCATGTTTTTGGCCCAAACTTTCAGGAAAAAAAATGTTTCATTTTAATTTTTAATTATGTATTTATATTCAGATACTTGTTTGTTATATTATAAAGGGATTTTAGCATTTATTTTTGAACATATTACAATACAAGAAATATTATGTAACAAATAATTATAAAACACAAGAATGTAAACAAGGTACAAGAAATTTTATGTACCAGTAACACATTTATGATATTTAGGCATCATGGAAGGCCAAGAACTTTTCCTCACTGTCAATATCAGAGGTATCGTCTTCTTCAGTTTCTATATTAGCCATGTCTTCCGAAGAGTCACATTCCTCATCTTGGTAAATTTCATCATCCTCAGCTCTATCCATAGCATTGCTGATGCTGCATTTTTTAAAACCATTTCTTCTTGACACTGTTCCACAATCTTAGGAGCCAGTCATGAACCTGAGAGTTGGATGCTTCCTTGATTCTGCCTGTAGGTGTTAAATCATTACCAGCTGACTGCATCAACAATGTTCACTCTGTCTTCACTAGGACCTTAAAAGGCTTATTTACTGACACATCAAGAGGTTGCGGTTGGCTGGTTAGCCCACCAGGTATCACAGCAAATTGGGTTTTCAAGTCTGCTGTGATTACTTTTGCACTTTGTGTAACATGAGCATTGAAGTGATCAAAATCAAGCAAAGCTGTTTTTTAAAGTAATCCTCCAGGCCTCCATGACCAGACTTTGTTAAACCTTCTGGTGTTAAACCAGACTTTCTTGCCTTCATTCATCCATCCTTCTTCATGCACATGGACAATAACTTTGCTTGGAATCTTTTCTTTTGGAACATTTTTCTTTTAAAGATGATCATAGGTAGTAGCTTTGTCCCATTTGCACAACAAGCTAGAACGACACTGAAATGTGTTTTCTCATGACCGCTAGTTTTAACAGCCACAGTCTTTGCTCCTTTGACATCCACAGTTCTATTGGATGGCGCATCAAATGTGAGTGGGACCTTATCCATATTGGCGATTAGGGACAGCTCAAAGGTGTAAGTCTTTCAAAGACTGATAACATAAGAATGAAATTCCAAACTTGATTCTTATAGGCTGCTAGAAGATTCTGGGCAAGTTCTGTTCATGTCCTCATGCTCAAACCTTCTATCTTCATAAAGTTAAAGTACCATCTCAGACTATTCCAAAAAATCCAAGAAGATGGTAGACTCCCAAACTCTTTTTATGAGGCCAGCATCATCCTAAGCCCCAAACTAGACAAAGACACAACAAAAGAAAACCACAGGCCAATATTGCTGATGAACATAGATGCTAAAATCCTCAACAAAGTACTGGCAAATTGCATCCAGCAATACATCAAAAAGATCATACACCATGATCAACTAGGATTCATCCCAGGTATGCAAGGATGGTACAATATTCACAAATCAATAAATGTAATATACCGTATAGACAAAAGAAAAGACAAAAGCCACATGATCATATCAACAGATGCAGAAAAAGCATTTGATAAGGTACAACACACATTTATCATAAAAACAATCAGCAAAGTGGGAGAAGAGGGAGCATTCCTCAACATACTAAAGGCCATATATGTAAAACCTGCAGCCAACATCATACTCAATGGGCAAAAACTAAAATCTTTCCCACTAAGATCAGGAGCAAGACAAGGATGTCCACATTCACCACTTCTATCCAACATAAAATTGGAAGTCATAGCCACAGGAATCAGACAAGAAGAAGAAATAAAAGGCACACAAATTGGAAAGGAGGAAGTAAAATTGTCATTGTTTGCAGATGACATGATAGTGTACATAGAAAACCCTACAGACCCACCAAAAAACTATTAGACCTAATAAGTGAATTTGGCAAAATAGTAGGATACAAAGTCAATATTCAAAATTGAAGACATTTCTGTGCACCAGCAATGAATTATCAGAAACAGAAATCAGGAAAAAGATCTCATTTGATACAGCAAAAAGAAAAATAAAATACCTAGGAATAAACCTAAACAAGGAGATGAAAGACCTATACTCAGAAAACTACACAACACTGAAGAAAAAAATTAAGGAAGACACAAACAAAAGGAAACATATACTGTGTTCATGGATTGGAAAAATTAACATCATCAAAATGTCCACACTACCCAAAGCAATTTATAAATTCAACACAATCCCAATTAAAATACCAATGATAATATCTCAGAGATATAGAACAAGCATTTCAAACATTTATATGGAACCATAAATAACCCCAAATAGCCGCAGCAATCTTGAGAAAGAATAAAGTAGGAGGGATCACCATACCTGACATCAAACTATATTATGAGACCATGGTAATCAAAACAGTCTGGTACTGGCATAAGAACGCATAGATTAGTGGAACAGAATAGAGAGCTTAGAAATAAGCTCAAGTCTCTATGGTCAAAGTCTCTTTGTCAAATTAATATTTGACAAAGGAAGCAGAAGCATAAAATGAGGTAAAAATAGCCTCTTCCACAAATGATATTGGGATATCTGAGCACCTACATGCAAAAAAAATGAAACTTGACCACCAACTTACACCATACACAAAAATAAACTCAAGATGGATAAAAGACTTAAATATAAGTCATGATACCATAAGAGTCCTAGAGGAGAACACAGGCAGGAAAATCTCAGATATTTCATGCACCAATGTTTTCATTTATATGTCCCCTAGAACAAGGGACATACAGGAAAGAATAAACAAATGAAGCTTCATCAAAATAAAAAGCTTCAGCACAGCTAAAGAAAACATCAGTGAAACGAAAAGGGAACCAACTGTATGGGAAAATATATTTACAAATTATATCTCAGACAAGGGTTTGATCTCCAAAATATATAAAGAACTCACACAACTCCACTCCAGGAAGACAAAGAATCCAATTAAAAAATGGGCAAAGGACCTGAACAGGCACTTCTCCAAGGAGGACATACAGAGGACCCAGAGACATATGAAAGGATGCTCGGCATCACTAGCTATCAGAGAGATGCAAATTGAAACCACAATGAGATACCACTTCACAACAGTCAGAATGGCCATCATAAACAAATCAGCAAACAAGTGCTGGAGAGGTTGTGGAGAAAAGGGAACCCTTGTACACTGTTGGTGGGAGTTTCAGAATGCTGTGTCCACTGTGGAAAACAGTATGGAATTTCCTCAAAAAACTGAATATGAAACTGCCTTTTGACCCAGCAATTCCACTGCTGGGATTATATCCTAAGAACCCTGAAACACCAATCCAAAAGAACCTATGCATCCCAATGTTCAAAGCAGCACAATTTACAGTAGCTAAGTGCTGGAAACAACCTAGGTGTCCATCAGTAAAGAATGGATCAAAAAACTATGGTACATTTACACAATGGAATTTTATGCAGCAGAAAGAAAGAAGGGGCTCCTACCCTTTGTGACAGCATGGATGGAGCTGGAAAGCATTATTCTAAGTGAAATAAGCCAGTCAGTGAAAGACAAATACCATATGATCTCGCCTTTAACAGGAACCTAAACAACAAAACAAAGAAACAAGCAAAATATAGCCAAAGACACTGAAATAGAGGACAGGCTGACAGTGACCAAAGGGGACAGGGGAGGGAATTTCAGGGGAACTTTAGAGGAGAATGGGAAGGGTTTACAGGAACAAATATAAAGGACTTATGGACAAAAACTAGGGGGGTTGGAAATGGGAGGGAGGAGGGGAAGGATGGGTGGGTTGGCTGGAATGGGAGTTAGAAACTGTACTTGAATAATGATTTTAAAATAAATTAAAAAAATAAAAAGAAATAAAGAAAATCTTTAAAAAAATAAATCAATTTTTGTTACTCAAATGTATTTTAATCAGTGACTGTAAAAACCTTATGAATAAGGAATAGAACATTTTTACACTTTGGAAATTTTTCAGTTTTTTATTTAAAAATGTCTTTTTTTTCTGAATTTTGCCAAAGTTCATTATTATAAACATCACTTCTACCTACCTTTAATACAGGCTTTTTCACAAACTGCTTAAAAAGTGGGGTGTCATGTAAAAAAGCTTCAAGTTTTTCTTTATTTTTCTGTTCTGAAAAATCAATGTTAGACATATCATGTCTTAAAACAAAGATATTTTAAGCATTTCATGAAATAAAAATCTTTAAAAAAAATTATTCTACCTAATTCTCAAAATATATTAATCTCATATGTAAAAATCACAGTATAAATTCAGTTATTTTAACTTTAGTATGGTTTAAGGTTAACATATGAAGAATCAAACTAACACAGAATCAGTTTGAAAATGATAAACCAAACAAATCATTTCATTTTTATCACTAAGCATTGACCACAAACTGTATCTTCTTTGGTGTATGTGTCAAGGGATTCCTAAATTATTCTAATTTATATTCACTATTTCATAGACTTATCTCCTTTGACTCTCCATCAGTTTTATAAGGAAAAAAAGACTAGCAAAAAAAAAATAAACAAAAAATTCCCTATTTTTCCCTATCCTTACTCAACTAGGAAGACAGAGATATTATAATTATTTGTAGTTTAGGCAATGTCTCATCATAATTATCTGTACTCTGAACGAAGAATACTCTGGAAAACGTTCTATATTGCCTTTAGTACCCATTTCTTTTTTTATTACAATCACAAAAATTCAAAAAGTAAATTTCTTGAAAAATAACTACAATTGAGGAAACAATATATTAGTAAAGAATTATAATAATAAAATTTTTATCTGCCTACACCGTTATTGGTGCCAATGTCAGTAATAGGCCTAAAGTTCATTAGAATGTGAGAGAACAAAAGTAGAACTGATTTTCCAATCATTCAGTTAATTTGAGGAACGAAAACATTTTCAGTGATATGTGGATTTGTTAAAACAGATTAAACAAAATTCAGAGTCATAGCTAATGGTCTATTTAAACAATGTAATTCACAAGTGGCCTGCATTAGACAATGCTATTGTTAAAACTGCTGGCTATAGCTCTGGTCCTTCACTTACATATGATTTGGAGACATGAATGCATGCAACTGCACTTGCAGAGGCATATCCTAGTCCAGAGATGGCTGCCTGGTGTCCAGTATAGAACTATCGCATACTCATATATCCTATGACTTTTCACTTTTTAAAGTATAAGATTCTATCTAGAGTCTTTAACAGTAATTACATATTTTTAAATCAATAAATTTCAGCTTCCTTGAGACCTCAAAAGAAGTTCATCCTAATACATTTTCTTTTTCTGGAAATATCACAATATCTCAAAATTACTATTATGCTCTAGGGATGCACACGATGAGGCTGAAAAATAACAATGAGGACTGAAACATTGAGACTGCAAGTACTTAAGCTTATGCTTTCTTCATTGAAGATTTCACTCGGCTTTTATACATTCATATAAAATCTTTGAAAACAAAAAGAAAAGCTCGCTCAAACCAATAGCCAAATGGAGAAAGCATAACTTACAATGAACTTTTTTGGGATCCATATGATCTTTTCTTTATCATGCTTTTCTATGCCTGGTGAATCCAGTATCTCCTCTTCAATTGCTTCATCAGCGTCTACTGTGTATGGGTTAGAGATTTCCCAAACACATTTTACTTTTTTTTTTATTGTTAAATTTATTTACTTTTAAAAATATGTTTATTAATTGTGCTATTGCAGTTGTCCCAGTTTTTTCCCCCTTTGCCACCTTCTGCCTGATATCCCCCATTCCCTCCAGCAATCCCCGGACCACACTTAGTTCATTGTCCTCCTTGTTAGGTCGGACTGATTCAAGAAACCAGACAGACAGAGCGAGCTAAGGAGCAGCGTTTATTAGCAGGGAGTAAGAGGAAAAGTGGAGCCATCCAAGGGAGGTTAAGACTTGTGGGGGAAAGTGGAGAAAGTGCAGCCAACCTAAGGAGGTTAGGAACCAACGAAGGGAAGTTAAGACTTGCTCGGTTGTTCTTAGAACAGGGTTTTTAAGCGCAAAAACCGGGAAGGGTAACTGGTTGGGGTGTCAGAGTCTGATTGGCTTGAGCTGGTTGCTGGATGCCACTTCTGCTGACCATTGTTCTTGATACATCTTGTCAGGCTCAAGTTAAAGCTACATCCTGTTATGCCGGATAGGCCGACGACCCCAGACCCCAATCTTAGCCGGGCAACTGTTTGTCCTGGGTAGAGACTACAGGCATTTTCCCAGGCAGGCATTTTCCCAGGCTACAGTTTCTAGAAGTACAGTTTTCTTACCTGGTGATTTTCCATTCCTCCTAGGCCTACCTAATTCTGTCAGTCCAGTAGTGCATATAAGTTCTTTGGCGTCTCCATTTCCTATACTGTTCTTAACATCCTCCTGCCTACTCTGTATCTGCCAATTTGTTAATCTCTGCACCTTTTCCCCCATTCTCCCCCTTTCTCTTCCCAGTTGATAACCCTCCAAATGACTCCGTATCTATGATTCTGTTCCTATTCTGGTTGTCTATTTTGGTTTTCTAAAATTATTATTTGTTTTATTCTCGCTCTCTCTTTCTTTTTTGTTCAGTTTTTGATAGTTACTGCTCCTGCCACCCTGTGCCCGCACCACCCAGACCACCTATTCCCCACCCCCTGCCAGATGGGACCAGCATCTTTGCCACTTGAACCGGAACCTCTTGCGGGTGGTAGCGAACAGGAGCCATCCAGAGCTGGAATTCCCACGAGGCTGCCTGCTCTGCTCCCTCCACGGCCGGGTGGGGCAGGGGTGGGGGTTGGTAAGGCCTGTAACAGTGCGGTTGCGTGGCCCTGGCACTCCTCCGCAGTGAGCAGGTTAGCTCGGCGCGGAGGCTGACAGAACCGCCTTTTGCCACTGGTCGCTGCAGCCGCTACTGTGCCCCCACTGCCCCACCTGCCACCAGTGGCAACGCCCCACCGCAGTTGCTGACCAGTCCCTCGCTGTACCAGTCCCACTAGCTCCGCAGGCCCCAGGCCGCCGACGATGGGGAACACTACCTCGTGCTGCGTGTCTTCCAGCCCCAAGCTCCGGAGGAATGCACACTCTTGGCTGGAGTCCTACCGGCCGGACGCCGACCTGAGCCACGAGGACACGTGCTGCAACCTGCAGCACATCAGCGGCCGGGAGAACATCGACGGTGAGCGCGGCCTGTTCAGGACCCTCACAGCCCGGCTCCTGACTTGGGCTAGGGTACCGCGGGCAGGGGGCCGGTGGCCAGGTGACAGGAGCCGGCCTTGGTCAGCCCACCTCGCCAGACATGAAGGGACAGCTCTGGGCTCCGGCGGTGGAGAGCCCTGGTCTCGGGCATGGACTGTTTCAGGCCATAATTAAGCTGTTGGCGACCAGTCTGAGCTCACTTGTTTTTTAAAAAGGGAAGTGAGTGGACACGGTCTTGGGTAAAACTGAGGACTGAATCCCCGTTTTCGGACTATTCTGTACCTAGAGTTGGAGAATAGGGTTGGCCTGTGTCAACTCCCCGGAGACTTACATATTGATCCCACTTGGCTGTCTCTCACCAGCATTTCCTTTAAAAAGAAAACCAAGGCCTCCCACCAAAGGATTTGGGGGTGGTGATTTGAGGAATTGGAGTCAAATTGCTTCATGTAATGCTTCAAAATTTTCTTTAGCGTATCATTGGAATGGTTTGGAAACATCTTTGGGTTGTACCCCATTTTTGCTTGGGACTGAATTATAGTCCCATGAATTCCTGATTGATCTGAGTGATATTTGGTTTGCACTAATATTTATAAAGGAAGTTAAATGACCAATCACTGCAACTAGTAAAGTTTATTTTACTAGTATCTTTATTAATAACTCAGTAGTATGAGTTTATAAATAGCTATGCTGCTTAATATCTGCAGATGGGTAGTTTATGCCACATGCTTAGAGTTTACGTAATTTCCAACTGTAAGAAATTTGAAATTTGGCCAGCCAAGATGGAGGCATAGGTATATACACTGTGCCTCCTCACACAACCAAAAGATTCAGTAACAGATTTAAAAACAAAAAACAACCAGAACTGACAGAAAATCGAACTGTATGGAAGTCCAACAACCAAAGAGTTAAAGAAGAGATATTCATCCATACTGGTATGAGAGGCAGAGACCGGCAGCCGGGATTCAGAGGACTCACAGCAAAGCAGCTGCTGGAGGACCAGGGCAGGAAACGCCTCAGCTTGTGGAGCAGGTGGTCCCAAATTTGCGTGCATATAAACCAGGAAGAACAACTGGGGAGCGACCACAGACCACGGGAACGCAGGGCTCCAGAACCGGGATATAAAGCCTCAAAACCTCTGGCTGAAAAAACCTGTGGGAATTGAGGTGGCAGGAAGAACTCCCAGCCTCACAGGAGAGTTCTTTGGACAGACCCACAGGGTCCTAGAAAGTACACAAGCCCACCCACCTGGGAATCAGCACCAGAAGGGCCAAATTTGCATGTGGGTAGCTGAGGAAGTGACTGAAAGCCAGCCAAGAGCTGAGTAGGGGCATTGTTCCCTCTCCGACCCCTGTGCCACAATGCAGCAAGGTGGATTGCCCTGCCCTAGTGAATACCTGCAACTCTGCCCCTTACTACATAATAGGCACACCCAGACAAAAAAAGATATGACCCAAGTGAGAGAACAGATCCAAAGCTCCAGAAAAAAATACAACTAAGTGTTACAGAGATAGCCACCCTATCAGATGCAGGGTTCAAAATACTGGTAATCAGGATGCTCACAGAAGGGTTGAGTATGTAAGATAGAGGAAAAAGTGAAGGCTATGAAAAGTGTAATAAAGGAGAATGTAAGGGGAACCAACAGTGGAGGGAAGGAAGTGGGGACTCAAGTTAACCATTTGGACCAGAAGGAAGAAATAAACATCCAACTGGAACAGAATGAAGAAATAAGAATTTAAAAAAATGAGGAGAGGCTTAGGAACATCCAGGAGAACTTTAAATGTTCCAACATCCAAATCATAGGGATGCCAGAAGGAGAAGATAAATAACAAGAAATTGAAAATTTATTGGAACAAATAATGAAGGAGAACTTCCCAAATCTGGCAAAGGAAATAGAATTCCAGGAAGTCCAGGAAGCTCAGAGAGTCCCAAAGAAGTTGGACCCAAGGAGGAACACACCAAGGTACATCACAATTACATTACCCAAGATTGAAGATAAGGAGAGAATCTTAAAAGCAGCAAGAGAAAAGGAGACAGATACCTACAAAGGAGTTCCCATCAGACTGTCAGCTGATTTCTCAAAAGAGACCTTACAGGCAAGAAGGGGCTGGGAAGAAGTATTCCAAGTCATGAAAGGCAAGGACCTACATCCAAGATTACTCTATCCAGCAAAGCTATCATTTAGAATGGAAGGGCAGATAAAGTGCTTCCCAGATAAGGTCAAGTTAAAGGAGTTCATCATCACCAAGTCCTTATTGTATGAAATGTTAAAGGAACTTATCTAAGGAAAAGATCAAAAATAGGGACAGTAAAATGACAGCAAACTCACAACTCTCAACAACCAAACCTAAAGAAACAGAAACAAAAATAAAAGAAACAACTGGAACAGGAACAAAATCATAGAAATGGCGATCACATGGAGGGTTATCAGTGGGGAAGGGGTGAGGAAGAGTGGGGGAAAAGGTACAGGAAATAAGAAGGGTAAATGGTAGATAAAAATAGGGGAAGTGCCCTGGCTGGCGTAGCTCAGTGGATTGAGTGCGGGCTGCGAACCAAAGCATTGCAGGTTCTATTCCCAGTCAGGGCACATGCCTGGGTTGCAGGCCAGTCCCCAGTGGGGACCACATGAGAGGCCACCCACACATTGATGTTTCTCTCTCTCTCCTTCTCCCTCCCTTCCCCTCTCTAAAAAAATAAATAAATAAAATCTTTAAGGAAAAAAATAAAAATAAATTTAAAAAAATAGGGGAAGTTATGAATAGTCAGGAAATGAAGAAGCCAAAGAATTTATATGTATGACCCATGGATATGAACTAAGGTGGGGTGGGTGTGGATGGGAGGATGGAGGGAAATAAAGGAGGGGAAAATGGAGCAACTGTAATAGCATAATGAATAAAATATATTAAAAATAATTTAAAAGGTTATATCCCTCTTGGTAAAACTTTTCAAATAATTTTATGTGGTGGGCCTAGAGATGTACCAGTTATATAAAACATGTTAAAATAAAGTTTTTTTAATTAAAAAAAGTTAAAAAAATTTGAGTTTCTTTATTTTGTTTGTATTTTAACTTTCTAGTAGAGTAAAATTAATTCTGATAAGGTTTACCTCTTTATCTGGGAAGATTCCATATAGAAATCATTAACTTAAATTGAAATCCTAAGCAAAAACATTTTATCAAAAGTTTTTCCTGCAAATTACTAGATTCTCTTCTTTAAGAAACTGGGGAGTTCTGGGACAAACAGTGAGTTCTGAGGAATGCCGTTTGAGAGGCTTGTGTATGGGAAACTTCTTAATGCTGACAAAGCTGTACACACCTTTATGTTGTAATGCGCTTACTTTAGACAGAGGCAAAATTCTTCCACACTACATGGTATTATAAAGCAGGTGTATTTGGCCTTGAGAATTATAGACTTCATATAAAATAAAAAACTTAATTTTATCACTCATTTATACTAGTAGGTTTAAAATTATTATTGAGGAAACTTAATTATGAGATTCAAAAAGGTTTTAATAAACTAATTTCCATAAAATGTTTTGCAGTTCTCCTTTGGTAATGTTCATGTCCAGTGAGCAGTAGAGGTGCCTTCAGTTTGGAGAGTTAGGACTCTGCCACTAACCTTATTTCTTGAAAAACTAAACTAGTACATTTGGATGACAGAAATGAGTATCAGAAAGAAGGTAAAAACAGAGAAATGTTTCAGATAGAACTTTAATATTTCTTCCTTTTTATTGCCTTTTCAGACAAATGATCATGAAAACAATTGAATCTCAGCAGAACGGAAGTGTAACAGATTCTGTGGCAAAGAGAAAATCTGCATGTATGCAGGCCCAGACTGGTCAAAATTCAGTCTCTACTTTAGCTCAGGTAAATTCATTGTAGGCAATGGGCAGGTACTGATGAAAGTTAAACTATGTGGAAATGATGTAGATTCTGTTTTTCTGCAATTGATCTTAAGTTCCCCTTGCTCCCTGATTATAGCCATTCTTAATTGATTTGATTTGGAAGAGAACCTACATAATCAAATTACTTTTGCATTGCAACAGACACTTTCCAGTGCTCCCTCTAAACTCAACAAGGGAAAAAGAAAACCTCTGTACAATATTTGAGAAGGGTGGTAATTCGAAATTGCCATAGTTTTATACTTTTAGCTGTAAATATGGCAGAAATCTTACCATTTGTCCAGTATATATTTGGTTTGATCTTTACTTTCTTTTCAGTTAGATCTTAAACTTTGTTTTCTGCTCCTAAAATTTACTTATGAGCTATCTATAAAAATATGTAGTGAAAACAAATTCATGCATTTATTTAGATAATCAAATATTTATTAGTAACCTCAGTATCTAGACATTATGCTAGATGCATAGAGAGATGTGGTTTCTTCCCTGAAATATCTCCTGGTTTAGTGGGATAGACAGCTGTTTGAATTATTGTAAGAAGATGTATGAAACCACTAAAACGTGTGGAGGAGGGAGCAGCCAGGTGACTGGGAGAGCTTTCCAGAGGATTTTACTTTAGTGCTAGTTGTAAAGGATGGGTAGGGATGGGGAAGATTGTGCAGTCAGAGAACTACAGGTGTTGAGGACAATGTCTGAGCTGGGAAGTGGAACTGGGCAAGGGCAGCAGATGGTTGTATTCATTACAGAGTATAGAGTATTCTGTATTCTAAACATTCTTGAAATATTTTCCAGTGTTCACTGTGTTTAGAATACTTAGCAGATGTATAGAGATTGGATTGGAATTGAGAGAGCCCCTAGAGGGGACACCATTTGTGTAGAGTAATGGTAGTGTGGGTCAAAGTAGCAGTGAAGTTTTCACAATATCTTTCTTTTAATTGTTTTTATTGATTTTGCTATTACAGTTATCCAAATTTTTACCCACTTTGTTCCCTTCCATCCAGCACCCTGCACTCCTTCATGCCATCCCCAAATCCTTGTCCATGGGTCATGCATATATGTTCTTTGGCTAGTCCATTTTCTGTAATGTACTTTACATCCCCAGGCTATTCTGAAACTATGTATTTGAACTTCTCAATCTCCTCACCTCATCACCCATTTCCCAACACCTCCCCACCAACCTGGCAACCATTAAAATGCTCTCTGTATTCATGATTCAATCTCTGTTCTTTGCTTAGTTTGTTTTTTAGATTCAATTGTTGACATGTATTTATGCCATTTTATTGTTCATAGTTATGATCTTTTTCTTAAATAAATCCCTTTAACATTTCATATAATGATGGTATGGTGAAGACGAATTTTAGTTTTTTCTTCTCTGAGAACTTCTTTATCTGTCCTTAGATTCTAAATGATAGCTTTGCTAGTAGAGCAATTTTGTCTGTAGGTCCCTTCTTTTCATGACATTGAATGTTTCTTTTTTTATTTATTTTTATTGTTTTTAATTGTTCTTTAAGTACAGTTTTCTGCTTTTTACTCCCATTCCAGCCAACCCACCCATCCTTCCCCTCCTCCCTCCCATTTCCAACCCCCCTAGTTTTTGTCCGTATGTCCTTTATATTTGTTCCTGTAAACCCTTCCCATTCTCCCCTGAAATTCCCTCCCCTCTCCCCTCTGGTCACTGTCAGCCTGTCCTCTATTTCAGTGTCTTTGGCTATATTTTGCTTGTTTCTTTGTTTTGTTGTTTAGGTTCCTGTTAAAGGCGAGATCATATGGTATTTGTCTTTCACTGACTGGCTTATTTCACTTAGAATAATGCTTTCCAGCTCCATCCATGCTGTCACAAAGGGTAGGAGCCCCTTCTTTCTTTCTGCTGCATAAAATTCCATTGTGTAAATGTACCATAGTTTTTTGATCCATTCTTTACTGATGGACACCTAGGTTGTTTCCAGCACTTAGCTACTGTAAATTGTGCTGCTTTGAACATTGGGATGCATAGGTTCTTTTGGATTGGTGTTTCAGGGTTCTTAGGATATAATCCCAGCAGTGGAATTGCTGGGTCAAAAGGCAGTTTCATATTCAGTTTTTTGAGGAAATTCCATACTGTTTTCCACAGTGGACACAGCATTCTGAAACTCCCACCAACAGTGTACAAGGGTTCCCTTTTCTCCACAACCTCTCCAGCACTTGTTTGCTGATTTGTTTATGATGGCCATTCTGACTGTTGTGAAGTGGTATCTCATTGTGGTTTCAATTTGCATCTCTCTGATAGCTAGTGATGCCGAGCATCCTTTCATATGTCTCTGGGTCCTCTGTATGTCCTCCTTGGAGAAGTGCCTGTTCAGGTCCTTTGCCCATTTTTTAATTGGATTCTTTGTCTTCCTGGAGTGGAGTTGTGTGAGTTCTTTATATATTTTGGAGATCAAACCCTTGTCTGAGATATAATTTGTAAATATATTTTCCCATACAGTTGGTTCCCTTTTCGTTTCACTGATGTTTTCTTTAGCTGTGCTGAAGCTTTTTATTTTGATGAAGCTTCATTTGTTTATTCTTTCCTGTATGTCCCTTGTTCTAGGGGACATATAAATGAAAACATTGGTGCATGAAATATCTGAGATTTTCCTGCCTGTGTTCTCCTCTAGGACTCTTATGGTATCATGACTTATATTTAAGTCTTTTATCCATCTTGAGTTTATTTTTGTGTATGGTGTAAGTTGGTGGTCAAGTTTCATTTTTTTTGCATGTAGGTGCTCAGATATCCCAATATCATTTGTGGAAGAGGCTATTTTTACCTCATTTTATGCTTCTGCTTCCTTTGTCAAATATTAATTTGACAAAGAGACTTTGACCATAGAGACTTGAGCTTATTTCTAAGCTCTCTATTCTGTTCCACTAATCTATGCGTTCTTATGCCAGTACCAGACTGTTTTGATTACCATGGTCTCATAATATAGTTTGATGTCAGGTATGGTGATCCCTCCTACTTTATTCTTTCTCAAGATTGCTGCGGCTATTTGGGGTTATTTATGGTTCCATATAAATGTTTGAAATGCTTGTTCTATATCTCTGAGATATTATCATTGGTATTTTAATTGGGATTGTGTTGAATTTATAAATTGCTTTGGGTAGTGTGGACATTTTGATGATGTTAATTTTTCCAATCCATGAACACAGTATATGTTTCCTTTTGTTTGTGTCTTCCTTAATTTTTTTCTTCAGTGTTGTGTAGTTTTCTGAGTATAGGTCTTTCATCTCCTTGTTTAGGTTTATTCCTAGGTATTTTATTTTTCTTTTTGCTGTATCAAATGAGATCTTTTTCCTGATTTCTGTTTCTGATAATTCATTGCTGGTGCACAGAAATGTCTTCAATTTTGAATATTGACTTTGTATCCTACTATTTTGCCAAATTCACTTATTAGGTCTAATAGTTTTTTGGTGGGTCTGTAGGGTTTTCTATGTACACTATCATGTCATCTGCAAACAATGACAATTTTACTTCCTCCTTTCCAATTTGTGTGCCTTTTATTTCTTCTTCTTGTCTGATTCCTGTGGCTATGACTTCCAATTTTATGTTGGATAGAAGTGGTGAATGTGGACATCCTTGTCTTGCTCCTGATCTTAGTGGGAAAGATTTTAGTTTTTGCCCATTGAGTATGATGTTGGCTGCAGGTTTTACATATATGGCCTTTAGTATGTTGAGGAATGCTCCCTCTTCTCCCACTTTGCTGATTGTTTTTATGATAAATGTGTGTTGTACCTTATCAAATGCTTTTTCTGCATCTGTTGATATGATCATGTGGCTTTTGTCTTTTCTTTTGTCTATACGGTATATTACATTTATTGATTTGTGAATATTGTACCATCCTTGCATACCTGGGATGAATCCTAGTTGATCATGGTGTATGATCTTTTTGATGTATTGCTGGATGCAATTTGCCAGTACTTTGTTGAGGATTTTAGCATCTATGTTCATCAGCAATATTGGCCTGTGGTTTTCTTTTGTTGTGTCTTTGTCTAGTTTGGGGCTTAGGATGATGCTGGCCTCATAAAAAGAGTTTGGGAGTCTACCATCTTCTTGGATTTTTTGGAATAGTCTGAGATGGTACTTTAACTTTATGAAGATAGAAGGTTTGAGCATGAGGACATGAACAGAACTTGCCCAGAATCTTCTAGCAGCCTATAAGAATCAAGTTTGGAATTTCATTCTTATGTTATCAGTCTTTGAAAGACTTACACCTTTGAGCTGTCCCTAATCGCCAATATGGATAAGGTCCCACTCACATTTGATGCGCCATCCAATAGAACTGTGGATGTCAAAGGAGCAAAGACTGTGGCTGTTAAAACTAGCGGTCATGAGAAAACACATTTCAGTGTCGTTCTAGCTTGTTGTGCAAATGGGACAAAGCTACTACCTATGATCATCTTTAAAAGAAAAATGTTCCAAAAGAAAAGATTCCAAGCAAAGTTATTGTCCATGTGCATGAAGAAGGATGGATGAATGAAGGCAAGAAAGTCTGGTTTAACACCAGAAGGTTTAACAAAGTCTGGTCATGGAGGCCTGGAGGATTACTTTAAAAAACAGCTTTGCTTGATTTTGATCACTTCAATGCTCATGTTACACAAAGTGCAAAAGTAATCACAGCAGACTTGAAAACCCAATTTGCTGTGATACCTGGTGGGCTAACCAGCCAACCGCAACCTCTTGATGTGTCAGTAAATAAGCCTTTTAAGGTCCTAGTGAAGACAGAGTGAACATTGTTGATGCAGTCAGCTGGTAATGATTTAACACCTACAGGCAGAATCAAGGAAGCATCCAACTCTCAGGTTCATGACTGGCTCCTAAGATTGTGGAACAGTGTCAAGAAGAAATGGTTTTAAAAAATGCAGCATCAGCAATGCTATGGATAGAGCTGAGGATGATGAAATTTACCAAGATGAGGAATGTGACTCTTCGGAAGACATGGCTAATATAGAAACTGAAGAAGACGATACCTCTGATATTGACAGTGAGGAAAAGTTCTTGGCCTTCCATGATGCCTAAATATCATAAATGTGTTACTGGTACATAAAATTTCTTGTACCTTGTTTACATTCTTGTGTTTTATAATTATTTGTTACATAATATTTCTTGTATTGTAATATGTTCAAAAATAAATGCTAAAATCCCTTTATAATATAACAAACAAGTATCTGAATATAAATACATAATTAAAAATTAAAATGAAACATTTTTTTTCCTGAAAGTTTGGGCCAAAAACATGGGTGTGCATTATACACAGCAAAATATGGTAGTAAGCATGTAATCGTACTTCTTTTTCTAAATGTTGAAAATCCTTACTACAATCTGTTTTATCTTTTTTAAATTTTTTCAATGAGTTGTTTTACTGCAGAAATTATATATGTGACTACCCGATGTCACTGTGTATCATCAAATATCAGATTCAAAATGCATCACTGCTTTCAGTTTCATGCCATATTTCCAGTTATTGCTTTTCAGAACAAGAACCAGGACAGTGAGTCACCCCTGTTAAGGACCTAATGAAACAGTTGCCAAAGCCAAATTGAAATATAATGCAGATATTTTTTAGACATTTCAACAAACCTTCAGCACAAAAGAGAAATAGTAACTAGGAGAACAAATAAACAAAAACAACAAAAAAGTGAACCGCATAATTATGAGATGTGATATAGAGTTCCCATGGGACCAGGTCACTTTAGACCCAGGTTCAGATCCCAGGCAGGCTACTTACTGTCTTTGAAACTTGAAAAAGAAAGCTCCTTTGAGCCTCAGTTCCTCGTAGTAAAGTAGTTAGGTAAAGAATACATTAAAGTAGATATGTGAAATAATTATATAATGCTTAGGAAACATGTAGTATGTATTCAAAAACTGTTACTAAAGTTAATATGAAGATGAGATTGGTTATTAAATGAGGACTACTAAATCACCTTAAATAAAGCCATGATTGCTTTAAGATACTATATAGCAACCTTAAAACTGATTTTTTCCCTCTGAAAGAAAGACCACAAGAATACCAAAATAAATGACACAGTAAGAGAGATTTAAAGAAAATAAACATGAAATGAATACAATTGAAAATTTAATCTGTGTGCCCTAATGAAATTTCCCCCCTATCAAACTAGTGTAGAATAATCATTGTAACCTGAATTGTACTTCATATTTTAATTTGTCTTATTTTATTTTTCATTGTATTTTTTCATTATCACTTACTCCCTTATATCTTCTTCTACCTTTACCCACCCCCATATCACCAAAATCACCACACTGTTGTCCTTGTCCATGAGTCCTTTCTCTTTTTTGCTCATTCATCAACGCGCTAGCTGCCACCCCACCAAGAGCAGTCAGCCTGCTTTCTATCAATGTCTATATCTGTTTTTGCTTGTTAGTTCAGTTTGTTCATTAGATCCCACATATGAGTGGAATCATATGGTATCAGTTTTTCTCTGACTGGCTAATTTCATTTAGCATAATGTTATCCAGGTTGGTCCATGCAGTTGCAAAGGTAAAAAGTTTTCTTCTTTATGGCTGAGTGGTACTCCACTGTGTAAATGACTCACAGTTGTTTTATCCACTCATCTACTGGTGGACCTTGGGATGCTTCCATATCCTGGCAATTGTCAATAACACTGCAATGAACATAGGGGTGCTTATATTCTTTCAAATTAGTGTTTTGGGTTCTTTGGATAAATTCACAGAAGTGGAATTGCTGGGTCATTTTAATTTTTTAAAGGTATCTCCATACTGCTTTCCACAGTGGCTACACTAATCTGCATTCCCACCAACAGTGGAAAAGTGTTCCCCTTTCTCTACATCCTTACCAGCGCTTGTTTGTTGATTTATTGATGATAGCCATTCTGATAGGTGTGAAATGATATTTCATTGTGGTTTTAATTTGCATTTCTCTGATGATTAGTTACATTGAGCATTTTTTCATATGTCTATTGTTCCATCAGTATGTCTTCTCAGAGAAGTGTGTAATCAGGTCCTTTGCCCATTTTTAATTGGGTTGTTTGTTTTTTTTTTGGTGTTGAGTTCTATAAGTTCTTTATAAACATTGGATATTAACCCCTTATCCAATATATCAGTGAATATGTTCTTCCATTCTTTGGGTTGTCTTTTTATTTTGTTGATGATTTTCTTTGCTCTGCAAAAACTTTTTAGTTTGATATCCCATTTGTTTATTTTTTTCTTTTGTTTCCCTTGCCTGGGGAGATATACCAATGAAATATTGCTACAAGCAATGTCTGAGATTTTGCTACCTGTGTTTTCTTTTATGATTTTTATGGTTTTAGGTCTAACTTTTGTCTGTAATCCATTTTAAATTTATTCTTGTGTGATGTAAAAGAATATTTAGTTTCTTTTTTTTCTGGGTGAGTCTTGTTAAAGGTTTGTCTATCTTGTTTCTCTTTTCAAAGAACCAGCTTTTGGATTCATTGATCTTTTGTATTGTTTTTATAGATTCTATTTCTGCTCTGATCTTCATTATTTTCTTCCTTTTATTCACTTTGGGTTCTGTTGTTCTTTTTCAAGTTCCTTTAAGTATAAAGTTAAGAGTGTTTATTTGAGCTTTTTCTTATTTCATGAACTAGGCCTGTAATTATATGAATTTCCCTCTTAGGACTGCATTCCTTGTGTCCCACAGATTTTGGATTTCTGTGTCCTCATTTTCATTTGTTTCAGGCTATCTTTTGATATATTCCTTGATCTCATTGTTGACCCATTCCTTGTTTAATAACATGTTACATAGCTTCCATGTCATTGTGTAGTTTTTCAGTTTTCTTGTGATTAAATTCGAGTTTCATAGCATTATGGTCAGAGAAGATGCTTGAGATGATTTCATTCTTCTTAAATTTACTGACTTGTTTTGTCCCCTAACATGTGGTCTGTCATAGAAAATGTCCCATGTGCACTCAAATGTATATTCTGTTGCTTTGGGGAAAATCCTCTGAACATATCAATTAAATCCATTTGATCTAGTGTGTTATTTAAGGCCACTGCCTCCTTATTGATTTTCTGTCTGAAAGATCTATCTGTTGAAGTCAATAGGGTGTTAATATCCTTGATTATGACTGTACTGTTGTCAGTCTTTCCCTTTATGTCTATCAAGATTTGCTCTGCATATTGAGGTGCTCCTGTTTTGGGTGCATAAATGTTTACTAGGGTTATATCTTCTTGGTGGATTGTTCCCTTTATCATTATGTAGTGGACACTACATAATGTCTTTGTTTGTTACTATAGCCTTGGTTTTAAAGTATATTTTGTTGGATATAAGTATGCTACCCTGCTTTTTTTCCTTTCCTTTTGCTTGAAATATCTTTTTCCATCCCTTTACTTTTAGTCTATGTGTCTCTTTTGTTCTGAGGTGGGTGTCTTGGAAAAAATATATATGTGGATCTTATTTTCTTATTCATTCAGCTACCCTATGTCTTTCGAATGGAGCATTTAAGCCATTTAAATTTAATGTTATTATTGATAGATATTTATTACCATTTTATTTTTAAATTATTTTCCTTTTTTCTTTCTTCTTCTTCTTCCTCTTCCCATATCCCCCTCCTCTGCCCATCCCTTCCCCCCTTCCCTGGTTACTCCCCCACCCCCTCCTCCTTCTCCCCTTCCTTCTTCCCCTTAAAGTAAGCCTTTTAACATTTGTTGCAATTCTGGTTTGGTGGTAACAGACTCCTTCAGCTTTGTGTGTGTGTGTGTCTGATAAGCTCTTTATTTTTCCTTCATTTTTAAATGGTAGTCTTGCTGGGTAATGTAGCCTTTGTTGCAGGTCCTTGCCTTTCAACACCTTGAATACTTCATTCCAATCCTTTCTGGCCTGAAGTGTTTCTCTTGAGAAATCAGATGACAGTCCAAGGGAGCTCCCTTGCAGGTAACTGTGTTTCCCTTGCAGCTTTTAAGATTCTCTCCTTGACTTTAAGCCTTGCCATTTTAATTATGTGTTTTGCTATGGGCCTCTTTGGGTCCATCTTCTTTGGGGCTCTTCTTGCTTCCTGGACTTGTGTGTCTTTCTTTTTCACCAGGTTAAGTAAGTTTTGGTCATTATTTCTTCAAACAGATTCTAGATCCTTCCTTGCTCACGCTCTTCTAATGTTCCCATGATGTGGATATTGTTACACTCCATGTTGTCCCAAAGATTTCTTAAACTGTCCCCCTTTTTTTAAATCCTTTTTTTCTTTTTGCTGCTCTGCTTGGGTGTTTTTTCCCACTTTGTCTTCCAAATTGCTGATTTGGTCTTCTGCTTTGTCTAATGCACTATTTATTCCTTCCAGTGTATTATTTATTTCAGATATTGCATTCTTTATTTCTGACAGGTCCTATTTCATGGTTTCTACATCTTTTTTTATGCTGTTCAGTATCCTTATAATCATTACTCTAAACTCTATATCTGATAAATTTAGTTCTTCTTCTGGATAATTCTTTTGTTCTTTCATTGGAACCTGTTTTCTTCCTATTTTGGTGGCCCCTTTGTGTTTGTTTTTATGTGTTGGGTAGATTTGTACAGACTCTGGTACAGCCCTAAGTCAGACACTGCTTGTGACTGGCCCTGGGAAACCTGTTTGGAGTTGTCAGTGATCAACAGTTTGTGTCTTCTTCCGGTGGGCCTGGGTGTGTGTAGAAAGAACCAAACTGCATGCCAAGGCTGGCTGTTACCAGCACCGGGTCCAGTGGAGGGTGAGCTAAAGTCTCAAAGCTCCCAGAAATCTACTTTGGTCTACAGGCTGTCTGTTAGGCTTTGTCACCAAAATCTTCCAGTTGTATTCTCAGCAGCCCAGCTTAAGCTCCACAGGGTGGGGTGAAAGGGATTCATGTGGGCTGGGGCTATTCCCCAGGCTAATGCATGGAGGGGAGTACTCTGCCCAATAAAGATGGGAAATTTCTCAGCACAGGGATCCTGGTGGCTGACCATTCAGCTCTCTCCCTAGCCTCCAGCAGTCTACTCTGCCCTTCTTTTGCCAGACACCAGAGTAAGTGGCTGCAAATGAAATTTTGTGTGTTGTTCCTTTAAGAGGCTCTCTGCATCTCTAGCCATCTCTCCCTGGTGGACAGAATTTCACAATTTTTAAAAAGATTTTTATTTACTTATTTTTAGAGAGAAAGGAAGGGAGGGAGAAAGAGAAAAACATCAATGTGTGATTGCCTCTCATGTGCCCCCTACTGGGGACCTGGCCTGTAACCCAAGCATGTGCACTGACTAGGAATGGAACCAGAAACCCTTCGGTTCACAGGCTAGCACTCAATCCACAGAGCCACACCAGCTAGGGCACACAGGTGGTTGTTATTTGAGTCTTTTTTTTTTTTCTCTCTCCAATTCTGGTGGTGTAGGCTGGGGAGCCCAGCTTGGGGATTTAGACCCCACACTTCTTGGATGGAAACCCTAGCTGCTGAAATGTCCCTCCAGTACTTCAGCTCCTGTGGGAGCCTCGTCAGTCCTATTGCCGCTCCATATATCCTACCAGTCTTGCTTTTGATGGTGTTGTTTTTCCATAAGTCTTGGTTATAAGGTTTCTTTCCACCTACTGTGTAGTTGGTTATTCAGGATGACTTTTCTATAATTTATTTGTAATTCCAGTTTGGTACTTGGAGGAGATTAATGTAGCTTCCACCTACTCCTCCACCATCTTGGATCTCCCCTCTGATCCCATCTTTATGAATCTCACAGAATGAGTTTCAGACTATTGAAATGCCTTCAGACATCAGCTTAAAGACTGGTTCTTGAGCATTAAATATTTAGTGGCCTAGAGAAATAAGACTAAGTGAGGGCCAAAAGGGAAAATATATAGTTCTTAATGGCCACATGTGCCCTTACAAAGATTTAGTACAATTTTTACAACAGAATAATGGGAAGAACATGCAAAAATTTTAATGTTTTCAGCAATCATATTGGTGTTATTATTCCAATAGTTGTGTATGTAATAGGAATTAAACAAATTAGTATTTCTGGGATAGCCTATTGCTTGAGCCCTTAAGTCAGGATTCTCATAATGGAAGAAAGGAGTCACAGCTGTAATAAGTAAAAGCTCTGTAGTCTTGCCCTGTCTGGTGTGGCTCAGTGGACTGAATGCTGACCTACAAACCAAAGGGTCACCAGTTTGATTCCCAGTCTAGGGCACATGCCTACATTGCAGGCCAGGTCCCCAGTGTGGGGCACACTAGAGGCAACCACACATTGATGTTTCTCTCCCTCTCTTTCTCCCTCCCATCCCTTTTCTAAAAATAAATAAATAAAATCTTTAAAAGAACACTGTAGTCTTAATTTGGATTGGGTGTATCAATATAAAGTCATGAGATAGTTTATCTATGTATCTGTGTGTACTCTATTAACTGTCCACTGAAAAGGCCTAGAAAAATGACCAATCCAGGGAACATCTCTGGTACCTAGATTTTGACCTTGAAATGTAATTTCTAATTAAAAGAAAGATTTTCCCTTTATACCCATTTAATTGAGTGTTTTAATAATAAATAGATGTTGTATCTTATCAAATGATTTTTCTGCATCTGATCTGTATCCTTTGTTTTGTTATGTGGTATAGTACATGGATCAATTTGCATATATTGAACCATTCTTGTGTCCCTAGAATGAACTCCACTTATCAAGATGTGTTATTTTTTAAATGTATTGTTGCATTTGATTTGCTAGCATTTTGTTTAGAATTTTTGCACCATATTCACTAGAGATATTGATCTGTAGTTTTCTCTTTTAGTGTTATCCTTGCCTGGTTTTTGTGTCAGGGTTCTGTTGGCCTCATAAAATGTGTTAAAAGTATTGCCTCTTCTTCAACTTTTTGGAAGAGCCTGAGAAGGATATGTATCAAATCCTTTCTTGAATGTTTGGTAGAATTCAGTAGTGAAGCCATCTGGTTCTGGTATACTTTTTGGGCAGTTCTTGATGATTGTTTCAGTTTCCTCACTGTTTATCAGTCTGTTTAGATTGTCTGTTTTCTTATGATTCATTCTGGGAAGGTGATATATTTCTAGGAGCTTAAATTTCTTCTAGGTTATTGAATTTGATGGCATATAGTCTTTCATGATATTCTAGTGTGAACCTTTGTATATCTGTGTTAGCTATGGCAATGTTTCTTTTTTCATTTCTGATTTTGTTTATATATGTCTTTTTTCCTTTTTCCTTAGTGAATCTAGCCAGGCAAAGGCCATATATGACAAATCCTCAGCCAATATCATACTCAGTGGAGAAAAACTGAAAGCTTTTCCTCTAAATTCAGGAACAAGACAAGAACACCCACTCTCACCACTTTTATTTAACATAGTTTGCAAGTCCTAGCCAGAGCAATCAGGCAAGATAAAGAAGTAAAATGTATCCACGTTGGGAAGGAGGAAGTAAAAGTATCACTTTTTGCAGATGATATGATTCTGTACATAGAAAACCCTAAAAACTCCACCAGAAAATCTATGGGAAACAATAAACATATATGGGAAAGTTGCCAGATATAAAATCAATGTATAAAAATCCAGTGCTTTCCTATATACTAACTTCAGAAAAATAAATGAAAAAACAATTTTTTTCTGCAATTGCAACCAAAAGAATAAAATAATTAGGAATAATTATAACAAAGGGTGTGAAGGACCTATATACTGAAAACTACAAAGCATTATTAAAAAGAGAGTGAAAAAAACACAATAAAATGGAAAGACATTCTGTGTTCATGGATTGGAAGAATCAACATAGTGAAAATCTCCATATTATCCAAAGCAATATACAGATTTAATGCAATCCCCATCAAAATCCCAATGATATTTTCTAAGAAGTAGAACAAAAAATCTGTATCCTTCCATACAAATCTGCATAGCCAAAACAATGCTGAGAAAAAAGAACAAAGCCAGAAGTATCATACTACCTGACTTCAAATTCTACTTCAGAGCTATGATAACCAAAACAGCATGGTGTTGATAGAACAGACATAGAGACCATATGAACAGAATTGAGAGCCCAGAAATAAAACCACAGGTATATGGGCAAGTAATTTTTGTCAAAGGAACCAAAAATACGCAATG
Source organism: Trachops cirrhosus (assembly GCA_028533065.1). Lineage (NCBI taxonomy): Eukaryota > Metazoa > Chordata > Mammalia > Chiroptera > Phyllostomidae > Trachops > Trachops cirrhosus. The sequence goes on from JAPYXV010000217.1 coordinate 52,612, forward strand.
AAGAAAATAAAGCCTCTTCAATAAATAGTGCTGGGAGAATTGGAAGGCCACATGCAAAAAATGAAATTAGAATATAGTTTGTCCCCTTGTATAAAAATTAATTCAAAATGAATCAAAGACCTAAATATAAGATCTGAAACAATAAAGCACATAGAAGAAAACATAGGTACTAAACTATGGACCTTGGTCATAGAGAACATTTTATGAATTTGGCCACAAAGGCAAGGGAAGTAAAGGCAAAAATAAATGAATGGGACTATATCGAACTAAAAAACTTCTCACAGCAAAAGAAACTGCAAACAAAAAGGTAACCAGCTGAATGGGAGGTGATTTGTGTAAACAACAATGCCAACAATGGGTTAATATCTAAAATATTAAGAACTCATACAACTCAACCCCAAATAAACAATACAATTAAAAATAAGCAGAGGATCTGAACAGACATCTCTTTCAAGAAGATGTAGAAATGGCCATCAGATATATCAAAAGGTGTTCATCTCCATTAGCTAGTAGGGAAATGCAAATCAAAACTACAATGAGGTACCACCTCACACTTGTTAGAATGGCTGTAATCAACAAGACTGGTAATAACAAGTGTTGGAGAGGTTGTGAAGAAAAAGGGACCCTGATTCACTGCTGGTGGACAAGTAAACAGATACAAACACTATGGAAAACAGTATGATTGTTCTTCAAAAATCTAAAAATAGCATTACCATATGATCCAGCAATCCTTCTGGGTATCCACCTGCAAAACTCAAAAACATTTATTCACAAAGACATATGCACCACTATGTTCATTGCAGCATTATTCACAGTGGCCAAGACATGGAGACAACTAAAGTGTCCTTTAATGGAGGACTGGATAAAGAGGATATGGTACATACATACAATGGCATATGATTCAGCCATAAGAAAAGATGAAATAGTGCCAATTTGTGACATCAGTAGACCGTGCCAACATTATGCTAAGCGAAATAAGTCAGTCAGAAAAAGCTAAGAACCGTGTGCTTTTACTCATATGTGAGCTATAAAACTGAAACTCACAGACACAGACAATAGTATGGTGGTTACCAGAGGGAAGGGGCTAGTAAAGGGTAAAAGGGACCAAATTTATGATAACAGAAGATAATTTGACTTTGAGTGGTGAGCACACATGAAATATACAGATCATGTATCATAGAAATGAACACTTAAAACCTATATGACCCAATTAACCAATGTCACCCTAATAAATGTAATCAACAAAGAAACAAAGGTTTTTAGAGATATGGCTGATTCCAGGTCTGGGATAGGAAATGTACAAGATAACCCTGGAAGATTTTGTCATAGGAGATAGAAAGGAAGCTACCAAATATTGCTAAGATCTTGTCAAAAGAATCTGGAACAACTTGAAAAGGATCCCCACTGAGCCCTGGCCAGTGTGGTTCAGTTAGTTAGAGTGTCATCTGGTAAACTGAAAGGTCACTGGTTTGATTCCTGATCAGGGCACATGGCTAGGTTGTGGGTTTGGTCCCCAGTCATGGTGGTGAGTGCAAGAAGCAACCAATCAAATGTGTCTTTCTCAGATCAATGTTTTTCTCCCTCTCTCTCCCTTCCTTCCCCTCTCTTAAGAATCAATAGCATGTCCTCAGGTGAGGATCTAAAACAATCAAAAAAGAAAAGGAAAGGAAAGAACCTTGGCTGGTGTGGCTCAGTGGTTGAGTGCCAGCCTGCGAATCAAAGGGTCACTGGTTTGATTCCCAGTCTAGGGCATATGCCTGGATTGCAGGCCAGGTCCCCAGTAGGGGGTGTGCAAGAGGCAACCATACATTGATGTTTCTCTCTCTCTTTCTCCCTTGCTTCCCCTCCCTCTAAAAATAAATAAATAAAATCTTAAAAAAGAAAAGGAAAGGAAGAAACAAAAGGAAAGGATTCCCACAGGCCAGAGAAAGAATAGCGTGAGCTTCAGTAATGAAAATAATTGTAGTGAATTGAGACCCATTAATATGTTTTAATCCAAAAATTCATAATGATATTTTAAAAAATAATCACCTTGCCCTGGCTAGTGTGGCTCAGTGGATTAATCACTGGCCTGTGAACAGAAAGGGTGCCAGTTTGAAAGGGCACACGTGCCTGGGTTGCAAGTCAGGTCTCCGTTGGCCACATGACAGGCAACTGATTAATGTTTCTCTCACACATCAATGTTTCTCTCCCTCTCTTTCGCCCTCTCTTCCCCACTCTCTGAAAATAAATAAATTAAATCAATTTAAAAAAATAAAAAATAAAACAATAATCATCTTAAGAGGAAACAGGGAACCAATTAATATCTTCTTTAAAACTAGTAAATTAAGGAAAAGAAGCATTTATCCCATCTTTTCTGTATGCCCTTGGGTAACCAAATGGCAAATAAGGGAAAATATCTCTATATAGAACCATCCCAACTAATAATTGAAAAGCTGTAATGCAATATATTACATTATTATATTACAATATATTACATTACCTATGTTATGCCCCCATTGGGTTAATAGAACTATTAAGCATCAATGGCTACTATAATCATAGAGAAATAACTAAACACTGCATGCCTCTTGAAAGACCACATAATCAAACAATGTTATGGCTTGAGAGTTTAAAAGTGTATAGTCCCATAAATTCCTAGGAAAGTATAAAAATGTGAGATTTCAAGTGTATAGTTAAAGAGAGGCAAAGTGGGAAGAGAAGGAAACTAAAGAAACTGGTATACTTGCAATAGGAAGCCCTCTAAGGAACACAGATTCCAAAAGAATTAAAGTTGTCTGGAGCATATAATCAAAATAATTATATAACAGTTCAAGTTTATAAAAATATCAGAAGGTTTAAATTCCCAATGAAATTTCAAAAATGCTAGTTAACAAAAATACTGTTAAGCTATATGAAGATTAAGAAGTATAAGAAACTCTTACATCCCCATCAAGCAAATTAATTTTCAGAAATGGAAGTATAAAATAGATAATGTGGAGATGTGATAACAGAACCGAGAAAAGCCATGAAAGTCTTAAATGATCTATCTCCAGGACTAGACCAACCACATCCCAGTGTGCTCCTGCTTCTTGAAAAACTTGCAGATGGAAATCAAAAACCTATGCCAATATGTCTGATAGTAATTGAGACAATATTCAGAAGTCACAAAATGGACGATGTTTTCCCCCAAGTTAAGGAAAAAATGGTTGGGTCAATTAAAGGAATGTCATAAATACAATCCTGGATTCAGCAAAGCCTTTGATGAATTGCACATAATATCCTGTGGATAAAGAGAAAAATAACTTAGCTTCTGGTACTGTTAGAGAAACATCAAGCTGTTAAATAGTGAGTGTTAATAAAGTAGCTTGGTGACATGCAAGAATATCTTTGAGTGACCTAAACTTTGTCTTAATACCATGTGGTTAAAATTTTTATTAATAACTTAAAGCATAAAATATGCAGATAATATAGAACTGAGAATATTAAGCAATATGGCTGAAATAGTCAATATGCAAAATTATATTAAAAGACAAGATTTCGGCTGCAACTGATTAACTTGAATCAGGTGAGCTTTCCAGCTAAGAACTAGCAAAGCTGGATAACATTTTTTTATTGTATTTTTTTCCATTACCATTTAGTCCCTTTATACTCCCCTCCCCTTGCAACCACCACACTGTTGTCCATGTCCATGAGTCCTTTTTCCTTTTTGCTCAATCCGTCCTTACCGTAACTCTTCCCCCTTAGCTTAGCTGTCATCCTGCTTCCTATCTGTGAGTCTTGTTTCTATTTTCCTTGTTAGTTCAGTCGTTCATTAGATTTTACATCTGAGTGAAATCATATGATATTTACCTTTCTCTGACAGGCTTATTTCACTTAGCACAATGTTCTCCAGGTCCATCCATACTGTCACAAAGGGTAAAATTTTCTTCTTTGTAAGGCCAAGTATAGTATTCCATTTTGTAAATGTCCCATAGTTGTTTTGTCCACTCATCTGTTGATGGATACTTGGGCTGCTTCCATATCCTGGCAATTATAAACAATGCTGCAATGAACACAGGGGTGCTCATGATCTTTCAAATTAGTGATTTGGGCCCCTTTATATATGATCACAGAAGTGGGATCACTGGGTCAAAAGGAAGATCCATTTTTAATTTTTTGAGGTATCTCAACAGTGCTTTCCACAGTAGTCACACCTCTGCATTCCCACAAAAGTGCAAAAGGAAAGGCACCAGTGTGCTCCTGGGAGGGAGAGTGAATTTACCTTTTTTTAAAAGTTAATTTTCAGTTGGTTTTTTGTCACTTGCAATAAATATTGACCTAATATACCCAGATGTTATGAATATAGCCCCCAAATAGTCTACATACCCTTAGTTAAACAATCATATCAGTGCTCTTTAAAAAAGTACCAGAACTTCCAGCCAAAGTAGAGGCATAGGTAGATACACTTTGCCTCCTCACACAACCAAAGGACAACAACAAATTTAAAAACAAAAAATAACCCGAACTGCCAGAAAATTGAATGTGTATGGAAGTCTGAGAACTAAGAAGTTAAAGAAGAAACATTCATCCAGACTGTTAGGAGGGGCAAAGACAGGCTGCCAGGGTGGAGAGGACTCACAGCAAGGAGGAGGCTGGAGAACCAGGGCAGGCAAAATGGTGGCTGGTGGATGGGTAAGATGGCAAGTGGTGGAGCAGGTGGTCCCACATTTGTGTACAGATAAACCAGTAGGAGCAACTGGGGAGTGAGACAGACCATGCAACCCAGGATTCCAGTGCAGGGAAATAAAGCCACAAAACCTCTGACTGTAAAATCCTGTGGGTGTTAGAGCAGCGGGAGAAACTCTCAGCCTCACAGGAGAGTTTGTTGAAGAGAACCACAGGGTTCTGGAACCAATACAAGCCCACCCACCCAGGAATCAGCACCAGAAGGGTCCAATTTGCTTATGGGTAGACAGGGAAGTGACTGAAAGCCAGTCAAAAGCTGAGCAAATAGCATTGTTCCCTCTTAGACCCTCCCCTACATAAAGTGTCACACAGCAGCAACATTGGTTGCCCAACCCCGCCCCTGCCCCACACTGGTGAATCCCTAAGGCTCTGCCCCTTACTATGGAACAGGTGTGCTGAGACAAAAAAAATGGCCCAAATGAAAGAACAGATCAATGCTCCAGAAAAAATACAACTAAGCAATGACAAGATAGCCAACCTATCAGGTTCAGAGTCCAAAACACTGGTAATCAGGTTGCTCACAGAAATAGTTGAGTATGGTCACCAAATAGAGGAAAAGGTAAAGGATATGGAAAGTGAAATGGAAAGTGAAATGAAGGAAAATGTACAGGGAACCAATAGTGGTGGGAAGGAAACTGGGACTCAAATCAATGGTTTGGACCAGAAGGGAGAAATAAACATTCAATCAGAACAGAATGAAGAAATAAGAATTCAAAAAAGTGAGGAGAGGCTGAGGAACCTCTGGGACAACTTTAAATGTTCCAACATCCAAATCACAGAAGGAGAAGAGGAAGAGCAAGAAATTGAAAACTTATTTGAAAACATAATGAAGGAGAACTTCCCCAATCTGGCAAAGGAAATAGACTTCCAGGAAGTCCAGGAAGCTCAGAGTCCCAAAGAAGTTGGACCCAATGAAGCACACACCAACACACATCATAATTTCATTACACAAGATTAAAGATAAATAGAGAATCTTAAAAGCATCAAGAGAAAAGGAGACAGTTACCTACAAAGGAGTTCCCATAAGACTGTCAGCTGATTTCTCAAAAGAAACCTTGCAGATAAGAAGGGGCTGGAAAGAAGTATTTGAAGTCTTGAAAGGCAGCAACTTACATCTAAGATTACTCTATCCAGCAAAGCTCTCATTTGGAATGGTAGGGCAGATAAGGGCTTCCCAGATAAGGTCAAGTTAAAGGAGTTAGTTCATCATCACCAAGCCCTTATTATATGAAATGTTAAAGGGACTTACCTAAGAAAAAGAAGATCAAAAATACAAACATTAAAATGACAGCAAACTCACCACTATCAACTACTGAACCTAAAAAACAAACAAACAAAAAGAAACAAAAACAAAAACAAAAGGAAACTAAGCAAACAACGAGAACAGGAACAGATTCACAGAAATACAGATCACATGGAGGGCTATCTATCAGCGGGTAGAGGGAGGGGAGAGAATGAGGGAAAAGGTACAGGGAATAAGAAGCGTAAGAGGTAGGTACAAAATAGGGAGGGGGAGGTTAAGAATGGTGTGGGAAATGGAGAAGCCAAAGAACTTACATGTATGACCCATATACGTGAACTAAGGTGGGGGAATGATTGTGCAATGGAGGATACAAGGCAGAGGGTAATAATGGGGAGAAAAAATGGGACTACTGTAATCAGTAAAATAATATAATCAATAAAATATATTTAAAAATTAAAAAAATAAAACTGCTTAACAAAAATGACAGGGATTAAAAAAATAAAGTATCTAAATATTTTGACTATATTTACATTTTTCAACCTCATCACCTTAATTCTTTTTGTTTCTATTTTTTTATTTTTAAAGATTTATTTATTTATTTTAGACAGAGGGAAAGGGTGGGAGAAAGAAAGGTTTTAGACAAAGGGTAATGGTGGGAGAAAGAGAGGGATAGAAACATCATTGTGGGGTTGCCTCTCGGTTGCCCCCTACAGTGGACCTGGCTCACACCCCAGGCATGTGCCCTGACTAGAAATCAAACCAGAGACCCCTTGGTTCACACGTGGGCACTCAATCCTCTCAGCCACACTAGCCAGAGTTTATTAGCTTAATTATTAAGCTCTATGAGTTTTCTATTATATGAATTATTTCCTTTATTCACCTTAAGTATGTTTCTCAAGATACAGAAAATACCTTTTTTTGATCCAAAAACATTTTTCTTTAACAATGATTTCACATATTATATGTTAATGGGAAGCAGTTAAAGTGTTTTGTAAACAATCCAGTAAATCAGTTTTTACTACTGATATTTCAGGTTATATAATTTTTCTGTAAAATCTGCACATTCTCGTGGTGTTTTCAAAAGTAGGCCTTGATATGAATTTGATGGATCAATCGATTCTACAGCAGGGGTGTCAAATTCATTTTCACTGGGGGCCACATCAGCCTCACAGTTGCCTTCAAAGGGCTGAAATAATTTTAGGACTGTATAAATGTAACTACTCCTTAACTGTTAAGGAGTTGAAATTACATTTGGCCCTTTGAAGCCAATCACAAGACTGATGTGGCCCCTGGTGAAAATGAGTTTGACACCCCTGTCCTATAGGATAAGCTCTATAGGATTCAGATTCAAATTCATCAGCATCTTCTGTTAGTTCTCTAAAGTTTTTTTTTTCAAGTCCTGCCGCATCTTGATTAAGTATGCCTCCAATGCTGTTATTTGAACTCCATGGCCTTGAGGTGGGAATCACCAAGCTTTCTCTTGGAGTAGAATTTCCATTGAGTACAACACTATTATTAAGATTTCTAATACAAGGTGACTCCTGGACTGACCTTGTAAAAAGAGTTCTGAGTAAAGACCTGTTGTTTCAGCAGGAAAAGGTTGGTGTTGACCTCTGATAGCTTCTTGTTAGTCCTGTGAAAACTGTAAAAATCAAATGCTTACTACTCTTTGTTTCCCTAAGTGACTTGCATTTTTTTAAGTTGCCGTAGTAATAAATGGAATTTCCCATTAAATAGCATTTTAACACTGAAAATGTGTGGGAGCAGACCTACTATATACAAGTATACATTCTAGATTATTCTAAAGAAGTACATATGTTTCTGGTGTGGGCCGTGGGGGGGGTTGGTTTCCTAAGTAATTAATAATTCAAAGCAGGGAAGGGAAAGAAATGTCTATCAGTGATGTAGACAGCTTATCAGGTAATACTTGCTGCCTTCTGGAAGGTCTCTACAAGATTCTTGAGGATGCAGTTGGGCATATTTAGTAAACCAGTTTAGAGATTTTTAAAACTTATTTATTTATTTATTTATTTATTTATTTATAGACAGAGGGGAAGGGAGGGAGAAAGGGAGGGAGAGAAACATCAATGTGTGATTGCCTCTCATATATCCCCTACAGGGCACCTGGCCTGCAACCCAGGGAATCGAACCAGTTTAGAGACTTTTTTTAATCCCTCAAAAACATTGTCAAGCATTTGCTTTCACACCCTCATTGCACTCATTGTGAAATATACTCATTACCTTGGAGATTTTAAACAGTTGGCAGCGAGGCATAATTTAGACAAGCAATCTCTAAGAGAGAACAAGACAGCATAGCTGCTGATCAAAATGAAATTAAACAGCTCCAAGGCAGTCAGCTTATAACATTGTTACTCAGGCATTGGAGGTGTGTGGGATCGGCCCTTTCTGTCTTCCACATACTTCCTCAGACCGCCTTATTATTTTTAGCCACTTTGTCAATTATACTGCCTTTCACCCTTATGTTAATCTTTCCCTATTTAACATGTGTGTCTTTATGTAGAATAGAAGAATTACACGGGACAGTTTGTCTCAGGGCACCTCTAGTGAGAATAACAAAGATCATAAGAAAGTAAATTTCCTGAGTACGAGAATGTTCCTAGTACTTAACCATTTGGGTTTGTTATCTTCCAAAAAATAGTTAAACTCGTTAATATTTCTATTTAGGGGCATTACAACAAGACATTTTATAATAACATCTCTATCTAAATTATAAAGCCTCAAAAATACTTAGTTTAAAGACTAGTAGATCAGGCTAACTATATAAAAATATTAATGGAAAAAAAGTCTGTAAAACCAAAAATGAGGGAGAGATGCAAACTGTCCTGGACAAACATTTGAAACATAATTTCATTTACTAACATCGTTTTCCAAAATTATACTACTTATTTAGCTTCCATTTCTTACTAATCTCATGAAACTGGCTCAATAAAAATTATGCTTTAGAAACTAATTAGTGAGGTAAAATTTATTTTCTTTGATTCTGTGTTTTGACTTACTTATTTGGTTTAATTGCCAATGACTTTCTATCTCCTATTTCTTCTAGGTAGAGTTGCTTATATTTTTCTGATGTAGAATCTTGAGAAGTTTTCATTTTAGAGACTTCAGATTCCAGATCTTTAATAATTCTCAGTTCCAACTGACTTCTTATTGAAGCACTGTGATTATCTCTTAACTGCTCTAGACTTTCTTGAGATGGTTCTCATGTCTAAAGCAAATAAGAAAATTACATTTTAAAAACAAGTATAATCTGAATAATTGCAGTATGTTTGTTTCCTTTAGTTTGAGTCAATAATTCAGAGAGAGCAACTTTAAATATGTAAAAAGTTGAAGTTCAAAATGTTTATTATCAGTGTCAACTGAATTTAATCTAATAAAGTTAAATCTTTTATTAGTACTCATGTTTTCTGATAATTCGATGAATAATAGTATCAATTTAAAATTTTAAAAGTTAAACAATACCTGTAGATTGCTTTGGGTAGTATGGACATTTTAATGATGTCAGTTCTTCCTATTCATGAACACAGTATGTGTTTCCACTTATGTGTATCTTCCTCAGTTTCTTTCTTCAGCATCTTATAATGTTCCGAGTACAGGTCTTTTTCATCCTCGGTTAGATTTATTCCTAGGTATTTCATTCTTTTTGAAGCAATTGTGAATGGGATTGTTTTCTTAATTTCCCTTTCTGTTAGTTCATTATTGGCATATAAAAATGCAGCTGATTTCTTGATATTAATTTTGTATCTTGATATTTTGCTGAATTTATTTATCAGTTGTAGTCATTTCTCAGTGGCACCTTTGGGGTTCTCTATTACAGTACCATGTCATCTGCAAATAAAGACAGTTTTACTTCTTCCTTTCCAATTTGGATGCCTTTTATTTCTTCTTCTTGTGTGATTGCTATGGTTAGGACTTATTCCAGTACTATGCTGAATAAGAGAGATGAAAAGTAGATATCCCTGTCTTGTACCCAATCTAAAGGGGAACACTTGCAGCTTTTGCCCATTGAGTATGATGCTGGCAGTGGGTTTGTCATATATGGCCTATATTGTGTTTAGGTATGTTCCCTCTAATCCTGCTTTGCTGAAGCTTTTATCCTAAGTGGGTGCTGAATTTTATCAAATGCTATTCTGCATCTATTGATATAATCATGTGATTTTTATCCTTCATTTTGTGTATGTGGTGAATCACATTTATTGATTTGCAAATGTTCTACCCACCTTGCATTCCCATAATAAATCCCACTTGATCATGGTGTATGATCTTCTTGATACATTACTATATTCAATTTGCTAATATTTCAACTCAGTATTATTGAGATATAATTTACATACAATAAAATGCACTCATTATGAGTGTACAGAGTGATTAACTTTAACAAATGAATATATGTGCGTAAGCCACTACCACATTAAGACAAAGAACATTCTATCATCTTCAGGAGGTCCATGCTCTCCTTTTCAGCCAATACCTATCCTCCACCCTGGTCTCAAGCAACTACTGATAGGATTCTGTAATTACAGAGTAGATTTGACTTTTCTAGAGGTTCACATAAATGTAACCATTCTGCATATATTCTTTTCTGTCCAACTTCTTTGATTCAGCATAACATTTTGTGATTCACCCAGGTGTATATCACAGCCTTTTTACTGCTGAGTAGTATTCCATTGTGTGTCTGTACCATAATTGCTTTGTACATTCATCTTTTGAAATTCATTTTCTGGGGAGAGGAAATTTTGGGGGAAGGAGGCATGAGTAGTAATAAAATGTGCCATATTTTGATAAGGGCACGGGTTGCATTTGTCACAGCTCATCAAACTATTCACTTAAGATTTCTGCATTTCTCTGCATGCCACATTTAACAAGTGGGATGTGTGTTTCAAATTTTAAAATGAAACTCCTTCTGCTGGACTACGCATCATCTAGAACATCTGACTCACAATTTCTCATGTATAATGTTTGCTATTTAATTTAAAAAATCAGAGAATAGAGTAATAATTGGCCAAAATCAGTGGAAAACAGAAACAGTTACATGTGAACTCCTAATACTGGAAATGCTTTGTTTTACAAAAGCTATGATTATTATGTTCAAAACATTAAATGAAAAGATTGAGCATTTCAGTGGAGAACTAGAAATTATAGTAAGATTCAGATGAAAATTCTGGGGTTGCAAATATAGTAACTGAAATTAAGAACTCAATAGGTAAGTTTACAGATTAGATACAGTTAAAGAGAAAAATGTGTTAGAAAGTTAGAAAAATATGTCAAGAGAAAGTATCAAGACTGAAACTTGGTAATACAAAAAGATAGAAAATAAAGACGACCATAAAGGTTATATGGGACATGATAAAAGAAATTAGCATATATGTAGTAGGAGGTCCAGGAAAGGTGAGAGAATATAGAAGAAGCACTATTTGAAGAGATAATGGCTGGGAATTTTTCCAAAATTGTTTGAAAATCAGCATGCCATCAGATGAGGAAGCTCTATAAACACAATGTAAATGTAAAGAAAACCACACCTTAGGGACATCATAGGGACCCTGCAAAAATAAAGACAAAACAAAAGGGACAAACTATTACTGAAAGAAAATGGGGGTTGACTGCCTGCTGATATCAAAAGGCAAATTGTAGAGGCAGAGTCTGTTGAGAAAGAAAAGGGGTTTTTATTTAAATGTTCAGTGGTCTGAGAGGGTGGGGAACTCCTCGTCTCCAGGCTCATCAGGCTCATCTCTTTCACGTTTGGTCTGTGGACCTCAGTTCCTAAAATCTCTTCAGAGCCATAAAGGTGCAATGGGTATCTTATTTATAACATGACCCTTTCCACCACAACTGAGTTTATGTTAATGAGGTGACTCTCTGCTGCACTTAAGGATGGGGTCTGCATTCACAAAACACAGACAAAACCCTGCTGTCCCCAGCAATACCAAAACCAAAGGCAGTGACTAGAATTCCGGCTCCATTTTAAACTATCATTCTTTGGAGTCCAAGGAGGCTAAGTGGGCTGCTGTATAGCTTTGGGTTCTCTCCTGGAGGTTGTGTGTGGTGCTGGCCCTGCCATTGGCCACATAGCTTCTAGCAGCAAGGTCACAGGCTCCTTGGTAGTGGAGCTGGCGAAGGCACCAATGAAAGCTCCACTAGGTCACCAAGAGAGAGACTCTCCTGAAGGCCATGGAGTCATGTGACCCATGAAGAGGGCAGGCCAATACAATGTCTGAGCGCTGGTCCCAAGCAGCAGCCATGAACCAAAGAGCTTTGTTTGTTTTGCTGTGTTTATACTAGTTTTGGGTGTGGGACAGAGCAGGTGCCTTCTCAGAATGCTCAATTAACTTCCCAAACTTCAGAATACTCTGGGAGGGTCTGTCCTCCTGTTACAGAACAGAGCAGGGGGGGACTGAATGATATAAAATACGCCCCCCTTTTTCTCCAGGGGTTCCTCCCCACCTGCTGGGTTTGTTTTGCCCACTGCCTGAGGAAAGATGTCTCTTAATACCAGAGATCAGTGAAAAGGAAAGGCATTTATTATTTATTTGAAATAAGACAAACTAAAGTTCCCCATAAATACACACAGTCCTCCCGGCACCCTCCACACAGCAAAAGGGAGCACTTCCAAAGCCTCGTGGTCCTGACTCTCACCCAAGCTGCATGGTCCCAACCAAGACACCAAAGCCGAATGGTCCTAAACAGACACGTGATCCCAAAAAGAGAGACCCCCAATGGCTGCCATGCCTCTGTTTAAATCCCAGCGCCAATCTTCCTCTGCAGACCCATTTCTGGCTCCTCTCACAATTGGCCACAGCTGCCAGCATTCTGGACAGGTGTGGCCCTATGGTGTGGAGCTAATTATCTCCAAGCTCTTCTGGACCCTATTACAAATCCCTATTTGGGGCTCCCCTCTTGGCTGCACCCTGTTACACTCCCACCAATCTCTTTTTTTCCCCAAGATAGATCGACAGGCTTCTTTGGTCTTGCACCTCCTTCTGCTGCCATTCTGACCTTTATGGCTGATGTGCCTGGTCCCACTCCCAATCAGGTACTGGATGGTGGTAGGAGGGCTTTCCCCCCTATCCAATTATCTTGTTAGCCTTATGCATGGTCAGTGCAATACTTTCTGCTGCCATTATCTTGCCTGGGGACAGGGGATCTGTTGCCAGGAGCAAGATGCTCCACACTAGGGGTGGAGCATTTGCAAGGCCCCTCAGTTCCCTGGACACTGCAGCCCCAACCACTGCCTTGCTATGGCCCTGGGCAGTTCACAATCTCCTCCAGCAGCCTTTTCTCTCCCCCCCCTCCACCTGCTCCCAGCAGTCCAGCTAGGCTAACAGTATCAGTATTACCTTTAAGGACCAATAACATTGGCTCCTGACTTTTCACCCAAAATAGTAAAGTATAGAAAGTAACCTGCCAACCTGAAATTCTACATTTGTGATATTGTGATTTATGAGAAATATAAATTTGGTCTTTGTTCATAGTTAGGCTGACAGGTCCCCAAACCCTTGGAATTTCCTGAGCAATAATAGCAATGGGAGCATCTTTTGCCATAATCTTTGGTCTGTGGACCTCAGTTCCTGAAATCTCTTCAGAGCAATAAAGGTGAAATGGGTGTCTTGTTATTTATAACAAACCCCTTTCCACCACAACTGAGTTTATGTTAATGAGGCGACTCTCTACTGCACTTAAGGATGGGGTCTGGTTGCCAGGGGAATCAACCATGTCATTAGAGGGTTGGAACTGTTTGCCCCACCTTTTGATTTCCAGGGAGAGAAGAAGCACTGGAGTTGAAATAATCACTAATAGCCAGTGGTTTAATCCTGCCTATGTAATGAAGTCTCCATAAAAGCCCAAAGGACATGGTTCAGAGAGCTTCTGGGTTGGTGTGGAGAACAGGGCCTGAAGCCATGTTTAGAACAGGTGCAGCAGAGCAATGGCTGAGGGGGATGATACAACCCCTCAGCCTGCACAGTACAGCATGGCAGACATGTGCTTTTCTGATGGGTAATGCCACCCTCTCAGAGCATGAGCTGTAGAGTGATATAAATCACATGTGCCTATTGAGGTTGTCTATCATAAACAATATGTCTATCAGAACAAATATAAATATGTGTCTGTCAAAGGTGATGCATAAAACATGTGCCTGTCAGGACTGGGGAAAGCAAGTTGTGTTTATCCAAATTAAAAAAAAACATGTTTATGAGAAATTGTGCAAAATCAACATGACTTTGCAACCAGAAAAGCATAAAAGCAGGGGACTTATAACTATGGACAGCTTATCCAGAGAGTGAGTCACTTTGAGAGGTTCTGCACCCTCTGCCTTGGGAGAGAAAGAGCTCTGCTGCACTTCTGTCCCTCTGACTCTTCCATGTAAGACACTGACTGCCCAGCCCAGTTGCATTTCAGACCTGGACTTGATCTGGACTCTTGGGACTCAGGTTCGTTGTCTCCTAATTCTCTTACGTGATGTTATTGCCTGTTGTTTCTGAGCAGTTATTATTACTAGGTTAGTGTGGATTTGGATTGAATCTGAATTAATAAAAGATAAGTGAGTAGCATAGTCACCTGTGTTGGCTCACTGTTCTTCCTTGGTGTCCATGTCACCTGTAGGGCTTATGGTTATATAGATGGTCTGGCACTTTCGGTTCTTAAGGCCCGGATCACATGACCTGAGCAGAGACCAAAGATTGGCTTATAGGAAAGACTGTATCGTGAAACATGCTCATGACAGTTGATGAATACTTGGAGATGCTGAGAGAGTGACATGCCCACAGAAAGTGTGAAAGCTCAAGGCCTCTTTCCACATACCTTGTCGTATGCATGTTTTTCATCCAGCTGTTCCTGATTTTATCCTTTCATAATAAACCAGTGATCTAACAAGCAAAATGTCCCCCTGAGTTCTGTGAGCTGTCCTAACAAATTAATTGACTTAAGTAGATGTCATTAGAATCTCTGATCTATAGGTGGTCTGCCAGAAGCCAGATGGTAACCTGGGCTTGTTGGGGTAGTAGGACTGAACCCTTAACCTGTGGGATGTACCACCATCTCTGGTTACATAGTATCAGAATTGAGCTGAATTGTAGGACACCCAATTAGTGTCCCAGAATTGTTTGTTGGTCCTGTAAGAAAACTCCTTCCCACAAATTGGAATTGTGTTCAGTATTCCTTTACTTCTCAACAATAATATCCTTCACAAAGGAAGAAAAACTAAAGATAGTTGTCAGAAGAACAAAAATGAAGACACTCTGTCACAAGTATTTTCTTGATAAGTGAAATAATAAATGTAGCTCCTTAGGCAGAAGGAAAGTGATCCTAGATGAAAGAATGGAGATTAAGAAAAGAACAAAAAGTACTAAAAAGGTAAATATGAAAATAAATATGAAGTACTAAAAAGGTGAATATGATTTATGGATGGGGGACTTTGTGAATGTGTATTCACATGGATATGGTGATTAGAAGCAAGTAAATAGAGTCAAAATATTCTGAGGTATTGACATTGTTTAGGAACTGATGAAAGTACTAATTTATAGTAGATTTAATAAATCAGGAGGCATGTTGTAATCTATGATAATAAAAAAAGAATGATAAAGGATATAAATATTGAAAGTCATTATATTCAAAAGAAGGCAAAAAAGGAGGAAGGGGAAACAATAATGTAGAATGGGTGGAAAAATATAAAACAAAACAAATAGTAAGATTCAAACATAAAAATAACACATGTAATGTAAACAGACTAAGTGCTTTACTTAAAAGTTTATCATACTGGCCCTGGCTAGTGTGGCTGAATGGAGTGATGCTCATCTGCGAACCAAAGGGTTGCCATTTCAATTTCCAGTCAGGGCACATGCCTGAGTTGCAAGCCAGGTCTCCAGTTGGGGGCTCATGAGAGGCAAACATGCATTGATGTTTCTATCCCTCTCTTTCTCCCTCCCTTCCACTCTGTCCAAAAATAAATAAATAAAATATTTTTAAAAAATGTCTATCATACTGGACAAAACAAAAACAAAACTTACAAATGCACTGCCCTAAATATAAACATACAGAAAAGTTTAAAGTAAAAGAATGGAAAAGATATACCATGTATCATTAACAAAAGAAAGCTGTTGAAGTAACAAGTTAGACTTTAAGGCAAAAGAGCATTATGAGACATAAAGAGGGACATTTCATGTTGATAAAAGGGCCAGACACAAAAATTCTAAATTGTATGCACTTTTTCACCTAGCCTCAAAATATGAAGAGCTAAAATTGAGATCTGAGAGAAGAAATAGACACATCCACAATCATGGTGGGAAATTTCAACACACCTCTTGATAATTAGTAGAACATTTTTACAAAATATTGGCAGGAGATAAAAATTTAAACACTGTACCCAATTTAACATTTAAATTAATATTAAAATGCATATTAATTTAAAGTTCATATGAAACATTTATCAAAGTTGACTATAGGTTGGACAATAAAATTTCAACAATTTTCAGTGGATTCAAATGATAAAGAATAGTGGAGCAAAGCAAGAAATCAGTATTAAAAAAACATAACTATAAAAGTCATATATGCTTGGAAATTAAGCAACCACACTTTTAAATAATGCATAGTGTAACCTGATTGGGGTTCTTGGGTCCTGCAAGACAGAAATTGAGAGGAAACCCCAGAGAAATTTCTGGACAAATTGTATTTAACTTATGCTTGAGCACAAGGGAGGCAGCACAGAGGAAAGGAAGACCCTCTGAACTGGCTTGGGTCTGGCTCTGTTTGGTTGTTTTTATAAGCTAGGGACAAAGCAGGCTTGTGCAAACAAAGCAGGCTTGTGCAAAGTGGCAGGCTTACAAAATGTTTTATTTCAGGGCCGTGTGACTTACTTTTCCAGCTGGTCAGTATGTTTGACCCTGTGCTATGAGGGCAAGATGGCAGACTGTATATTAATGCCACCCTAGGAAGGTCAGATAGTGGTCAGACCTTGATCAGCCGTGCAGAAGCAGGCCAGTAGTTTAAGGAGGTAGTTAAAAGTAAGAGAAAATCAGCTATCTTTGCATTTTTGAGTAGAGAGTGGAGGAACGGTGACATTCTTTGCCTGAGTTCCTCCTGACAACCTGGTCTTAACTTAGTTTCCTGGCCATCTGTATTTTCTATTCTTGGGTCCAAATCCCTATACTGCCTCAATAGGCCCAAGAAGAATTCAAATGGAAATTTAAAAAGATTTTAACTAGGGCCAACAGTATCCCAGCACATTTGAAGGTTGGAGGCTAAAATTGTAGAGGACATTGAAAAATCAGACAGTAAGGAGAGTGCTTCAAGACAATAAGGTCCATGGGACCAGCGTGGGGACCAGGGTGGCTGCAGCCCCAGGCCTGGCACCTGCTGGGTCTGCCTAGGATTCTTGGAAGAGAGCGGGGTCAACAGCTCCCTCCCTTGACAAACAGCGAGGTTTGAACAGCACCAGGATGGACCTGAATGCTTGAAGTTGCTGGGGGGAATAAAGACGAAGTGGCACACGCACAGGGGCATTGTGTACCCGCTGAGACTGTGGATGCTGGCTGGGTCATTATCAGAGAAATCGGGGAGCTGGGTGACACCTGGAGAAGGGAGAAGAGTTGGGCCGTGGGACCCTGACCCAGATAGTCTCTGGGCTGGTTGAAAAATTGGGCTGTGTGAGAGGCTGGGCGCTTGTTTGGAGTGGCAGGGTTGAACAGGAGGAATTTTTCAAAAGAAAAAAGGCTTTTGGTTTAAAGAGTTCTCCCACAGTGGCCACCAACCCCCACCCCCGCCCCGCCTCCCCTGGTGGCACCCCTGCAGCCTCCTCAGCCTCAGACACTGGCCCACCCCTGCTGCCAAGACCACAGTTGCGCCCCTACCCTCCCCGCAACCACAGCAACTGTGGCCAAACACCGAAGTCCCCAGCCCCCGGGGAGCGGGGGGATGTGCCTAATGCCGCCATCCCCAAAGCTGCGCCTCCGCCGCAACAGCAGAGGTTGCATGCCCACACTCTACATCCCAGAAGTGCGTGCCCAAGCACCACCATAGCCATCATGGTGTTCCCGCCCTGCCCTGCTGGGCTGGACTGGCTCGTTAAGAGGAAGGCAGAGGCACCCCCTGCAGAGGCGATCACCAGGGTTCAGGGAGTTAGCGGTCCCCAGAAAACCTTAACTCAGTGGGGAAGCCAAACCACCCTGAAGATACTTTGAGAGTTCCTAGCACATAAGACAGCAAAGAGTGACAAGGTGGTGTGTAAGTTGCCCCTAATTGGTGCACCTCAAGGACAGCACAACTGATGAACTGAAGGCATAGGCCTGACACAGAAGGACACTGGGGGCCCAGCAGCTAACTGAGGAACTGGGCTGGTGTCTGGGCAACTGTGAAGAGCATGGCTCAGACCTGGCCCCCATCCACATAAAACCACAGGGAGGGAGAAAAGAGAAACCCAACCACTCTCAGCCTGCTGCAGCCAGAAAGACCAGCAAAACTCTTGGCTGATTTAAAGCCAGCAGGAGGCTTTTTTTCCCCCTTTCTTTCTCCACCCCACCCCCCACACTAGTGAGACAATAAGACCTGGAGCTGTGACCAGAGTCAGACCCAAAGAGGGGTCATCCCAACAACTGAGAACCAAAGACAAATTTCACTTTGCTATTCCAGAGAACTTGCAATTTATTGTTTATTTGTATTAGTATTATTTTTCATTATTTTTACTTCTTTTATTAGTATTTTTTATTTCTCTTCTTTCTGTTTAGTTTTCTTCATTTTGTTTGTTTAATTGCATTGTTTGACTGGTTTTCCTTGTTCTCTTTCATAGTGTATTATTTTTTCCACCCAGGCTGTCCACCTCTTTATTTTAGGAATATGATGTCTGTCCATAAAGTAGCCAGCCATGTACTACGAAAAATAAAGACATTTATTGAAGAAGATACAAGAAACATTGTCCATAGGACAATGATGCCTCAGTCTCCTTCAAAGAAGGCGTCTTGGGACCTTACACAGTTCTCCTAGCATCTCTTTCACTGTTCAAAACTCTCTGCAACCTCCTTTGTTGGAATCACCATCAGCTGCCCTGTCATATTTTCCTGAATCTCATTGACTATCTGAAATCTCTTCATTTTTAAAGGTGATTTTAGTTTTGCGAATAGTCAGAAGTCACAGGGCACCAAATCTGGGCTGGAGGGGGATGAGTTACCTGGGTGATTTGATGTTTCACCAAAAAACTGCATGAGATGTGATGCATGAGCAGGCGCATTGTCGTGATGAAGCTGCCAATCATCAGTTCAGTTGCCCACAGGTGTGGCAGTTTTCGTCATATTGCATCTCTCAACCAACAAAGACACTGAGATAGTAGTCCTTATTAATTGTTTGGCCTGGAGGGGCATACTCGTGATGGACAACACTTTCCCAATCAAAAAACACAGTTAACATGGGCTTGATCTTGCTGAGACTTTGCTGCACCTTCTTCAGGTATGGAGAACCAGGAGACTTCCATTGAGACGACTGGGTCTACCTTTCCAGATCACAGCCATATATCCACCATTCATCTCCAATTATGACCTTCTGGAGAAAATCTGGTTCATTGGTAGCAGTTTGAATTAAGTCAGTAGCAACTGCAGCACAATGTTCCTTCTGCTATGGTAGCAGAAGCTGAGGGATGAATTCTGCCATGACACCTTTCATGCCAAGATCCTACACCAAAATCTCGGCCACAATAGCTTTTGGAATCCCCAGATCAGCCTCTAGTTCTGGCACTATTAGTCACTAGTCTTCGTTGATTGCAGCCTGTACACGTTCAACATTCTCAGGTGTTCTACTTTTTACAGGACATCCAGAATGTGGATCACTTTCAACAGATTCTCAATCATATTTGAAGTGTTCATGCCACACTTTTATTTATGCTGCCTTCATTCCATCATTCCTGAAAGTCTTCTGAATCACCCTAACAGTTGCTGTGGAGGAATGTTCAAGATCTGCAAAATTTGATGCGGATTTATTGCTCCACTCACTTAGTCATGTTGAATGCCACACAGTACACAGGCTCACTCAATGGTATCTACCACCCCCACTGACTAGTACAGTGAAGTCATCATTGTTCACACATGCTCATTCCAGTCCACCCTCCTTGGCTGCCAGGTTATATCAATGTCATGCAAACCATTCTCATTATAGTAACAATGGCTGGACTTTTCTGGACAGACCTTGTATGTGTCTTGAGGATTATATTATGCTTGAATTATGTATGTGATGTCTCCATTCTTGTCATGTTATTGAGCTATCACTTGCAAATGACTTTTATCTTTATTATTATTATGATTTAAAGCTTTTCTTATCTGGGGAGGGTTTTTTAAAATACATTTTATTGATTATGATATTACAGTTGTCCCATTTCCCCTGCTTCACTTCCCTCCACCCTACACACCCTCTCCCACCCACATTCCCCTGCTTTAGTTCATGTCCATGTGTCATAAGTTCTTTAGCTTCTACATTTCCCATACTATTCTTGCCCTCCCCCTGTCTATTTTCTACCTACCATCTATGCTACTTATTCTCTGTACCTTTTCCCCCTCTCTCCTCCTCCCACTCCCCTGTTGCTAACCCTCCATGTGATCTCCATTTCTGTGGTTCTGTTCCTGTTCTAGTTGTTTGCTTAGTTTCTTCTTGTTTTTGTTTCAGGTGTGGTTGTTAATAATTGTGAGTTTGCTGTCATTTTACTGTTCATACTTTTGATCTTCTTTTTCTTAGATAAGTCTCTTTAACATTTCATACAGTAAGGGCTTGGTGATGATGAACTCCTTTACCTTGACCTTATCTGAGAAGCACTTGATCTGCCCTTCCATTCTAAATGAAAGCTTTGCTGGATAGAGCAATCTGGG
>JAPYXV010002170.1:0-13385 GCA_028533065.1 Trachops cirrhosus
TTTCTCCACAACCTCTCCAACACTTGTTGTCTGTTGTTTTATTTATGATGGCCATTCTGACTGGTGTGAAGTGGTACCTCATTGTGGTTTTAATTTGCATCTCTCTGATAGCTAGTGATATTGAGCATCTTTTCATGAAAAACTGATTATTTTCAAGCAGGAAGGTACCCAGTCCCAAGCGAGATACTCACTTTCCCAGCTTCCTTAGAAGTTCAGGATGGTGATGTGATGCGGATCGGGCTAATGATATGAAAACCCAGGTCTACTGGGAGCCTCTGGAACAGGTTTGCTTCTCCAGATGTGAAGGGGCAGGTTCTGATGGTTCGGTCCCTCCCTTCATGTCTTGTACAGGAAGAGAGAGATGCAGTGGCCACCTGGTAACTGCATGAAGAAACAAGCATGAAGACAAGAGGCCTGGTACGGAGGACATAACAAAAAGATAAAAAGAGTCTGAGTCCCTGATGACATCCCTGAGCAACCAAATTTACACCAGAAACTCCCTACGTCTGGTCTTCTTGACATCTGAGAACAAGAAACACCTATTCGTTTCAGTCACTAAAATTATGTCATGCAATCCTCATAGACAAATCATTACTAAGCAACACTGTAACCATATTATTTGAGAGGAGAGAAATGGTTCTATAGAGATAGTATCCTGGATCAACAGGAACGAAGGACCCTTGGTGTGATCCCCTCTTTCCAAGAAAAAGTATCCCTAAATCATCTCTACCACTTAGTCCCCATCTTTCATGGTTCATATATAACGATGCAGAACTATTCCTTAGATCCTGAATCCTTGGCTTCCACAGCCTTACTGTTTCCCACTAGCCAGTTCCCTCAGCTGTTCCACATGTGCCCTTTGTTATTTTCCATCCATTAATCACTTGCATTGTCCAGGTTTACAATTTTCCAAACTCTGCCCATTTCAATTAGATGCCAGGGTCACAGACATAACCCGGCAGCCCCGACCTGCACGGGCTAACATCAGAGACAGCCAGATTCCTCTATTTCCATGTATGCCATCTTGAGTCCTGGGCTAGATAATTTCACTCATCTAGAAAATTAAGGTGAATAAGAGACCAGAAAACGGGAATGGCATATGGTCTAGCTTCCTGAATTTGTGTGATTATCCATTTTCAAATAGCAGGCACTGAGTTATTAAGTCTATTGACAGATGCAATGTAATTTTCTTCAAACAGATAACTGATCCTGGACTTGATAAGGCCTGAATGTGCAGGGCACACTCCCTCATATGTTGATCATTCTTCACTCTCTTCATTCAGTGGCCTGTGTTATCAAATTACCAGTGCAAATACATGCCCAGAAGTAAAGCAACATAGGATCTTAAAATTTATACTCAGGGCTGTCATTTAGGTACTTTAAATTATCTGAATCTGAGCAGTATTGCTTGATAGTCCTGCAACCAAGAAACATAAAAATAGTAGGAAAATGACAACATGAAACATTAAAAACTCTGAGTCTGAGAGCGGTTTGAAATAAATTGCATAGAAATGGGTGAGATCGGGCTCTAAGCTTAGATAAGTTAAAGGATTCCAAAGTTTGGAGACAATGTTAAGGATTCCAAAGTTTGGAGACAATGTTAAGGATTCCAAAGTTTGGAGACAATGTTGTTCTGATACTGCTAAATGGGTGAAGTGGTTGCCTTTTCTTTTTATAACCCTTGGCCAGGAGGTTCTCATACAGGTAATAAATCAACACCGAAATGTAGCTCACGATAAAATCATTGGGACAATACCCAATACAACTGACCACAAAAGATGTTCAGCAAATGTTTTAAAAATACCTCACTGGGTATGCACTGTAGGCCCCCAAAACCACAATGCAAGGGCACACCTGTTGTCCAGCATTTGAGAATAACCCTCCATTCTTGTGAATCAAACAAACAAAAATTCTTTTGTCCCACAATTTAGCCTCAGGCCCTAATTTCAAACTATCCTCTTTTTCTCTGATCTGTCTCCCTCACCAGGATGATTTCGTCGATGCTCTGGGTTCCAGAGAGTTAATGACAGCAATGAAAACAGAGTATCTAGATGTTGGCTTTGAACTGGGCAGATACAGTCTACATATCACGATTAAAATGCAACCACCAGAGGTTACATGACCCCCAGTCACCCGTCGTTTGGGACGTGGTAGGTGAGGCCCTGTGGCCTCTCCCAGGACACTGTACCTGGGGTTGAGTTCTTAGTGAAAACCAAAATATTTTAGAAATTCAGGCATGTTACCATTTACTCAACAATAATTTACTGTGTACTGAACTTTAAAATAAAGCATTGAATATACCTGACTATAAGAACATAATGAAATATTACATTGTATAAGAGTCTTATTTCACACTGTAGGGATCACAATTGTGGAGATATCACATCATCGGATTTCATTGTACGATAAAAAGTTACACCTCAGATTTCTTTTTTTCTTAGTTAGAGGCCTTTGTTATTTGTTTGAGGATTTACTTAAGATTTTTCTTTTTTCTAAACCCTCTAGGAAAACATTCGATTTCTTCTTCAGTGGCCATTTTCCAAAATCAAGGCAGTTAGGATGTTTGTTTTCTCCAATGAGTTGAATCGTTTGTTCTATGTAGATGGAGCTCCACAGCAAATTTTTATTCTCAAGCTTTTTTATGAAGTTTTCTCAGTGTAATAGATTCTTGGGTGATTTGATTGTTTGAGAATTTCTGGTTCCTACAGGAAGAGCCACATGCAGATGTGAGTGAGAGAGTTCAATGGAAGAATGAAATAAAAACATTAATTACCCAGAGTTGCCCGAGTCCTACAGCCAGTCTGAGTAGGTGGGACACTGGCATAGACATGTGAGAAATGTCAGTATTTGTCATGAAGATATGAACATTGGTTGAGCTATAAGATCATTCAGAGAAAGATATGCCATCCCAATAGTTCAACTTCATTCAGAATACCAATGTAGCCACAATGAAAACTGAAAGTGATGATTTTGATTTATTAAATTACTCTGTGCAGCCACAAGGTATTGAACAAAGAGGAAAAAAAGTTAATGTAAGTCTAGGGTCAAGCCTTGCTGTTAGAAAGGAGAACCAGAGGCATACTGGTGCCTTTCCAAGGGACTGACCCCGAATTACTTTAAGGATTAGTGCTCTTTTGAATGAGTACGACCCTGAGGCAGAACTATGAGGCCACACCCTTTCCTATCACATCACCTCTGCCACAATACCTTCCCTGGCCACACCAAACATTAATTTCTCTCTTCTCTGAACTTCTATGTCTGTACAAGTTCATAGAAGTTCACGTCAGTGGATATGAGCTTAAGGGGAGCTAACAGGGACAAAACTCACATTTAAAGAAACTCAAATGGGTCCTACTTACTCAAAATCCTCAACTAGCCAGAATCCCTCCCTCCATTCTACTTAAGCAGAAAAACAAATCACATGCCCCTCACAGCACACTCAGGCAGGACATGGGGCAGTTGGCATGTTTGTAAAGAACTGTAAGAGTCTGTACTGAGGTCAATAAACTCATCTCAGCTTTTCCAATTCTCTATATCTTTAATTAATAGTGTGAATTCATACTCAGATTGGGAACCCTGCCTGTGATACTACAAAGATATCTGTTATTAAAGAAACATATAATTATCTTCATAATACTATATTGTCATAAAAATAAACAGAAAAGGTTTTAAACATAAATTAAAACAAAGAGATTTTTTGCAACATCAATGAAAACTGTTCATTCCCCAACATACCCCCTCTCATGATTTTGGTTAATTGGGGTATACAGCATTGGATGATGGCCCCCCAAAATATATGCCCACCTGAACCCGTAAATGTGGCCTTAGTTGGAAAATGGAGTCTTTGCAGATATGATTAAGGATCTTGAGATTAGACCACTCATCTCCGAGATTACCCAAGTAGGCTCAAAATCTAATGACAAGTGTCCTTATAAGAAGACAAAAAGACACAGAGACAGAGGAGGGGGCCATGTGAAGAGTTTGGAGGTTTGTGGCCACAAGCTAACAAATCCTGGAGCCACCAAAAGCTGGAAGCTTCCTGCCCTGAAGCCTGCAAGGGGAGCATGGCCGGCGGACCCCTCGAGTTCAGACTTCCCTCCTCCAGAACTGAGAGAGAGCACGTGAGTCTCATAGGAAGTCACCCCGTGTGTAGTAGTAGGCTGCAGCAGCCCTGGGAAACTAATACATGGAGCTTTACTATATTTAATTAAATACCACCCAATAAATGTACATAAAATATAATTAAAGATGAAGACTCTTTGGTAAGTCATTCAACAGAATGTATTAAGTGTTACTGTCGCCAGACACTGTGTAAGACTCTGGAGATACAGTAAAAATTTTAAAAGATATTACACTGCAAGACCCTCATTGACCTTACAATGAAATCTGGAAAGGCAATTTTTTTCCTCAGTCATTGCAGAACAAGAGAAAAAACTACCAGATATTTTTAAAAGAAGTCTATTAACTGGAGTGAGCAGGTGAAATTCTTTTGATATAGGTTAATAAGGCCATTTTATGTTTGAAAAAGATATTGTTACTAAAGAATTGCAGAAAGCCTTAAAGACACTCCATTCAGACACAGGGTTTATCAGTCCCCAAAGGATGTAAAGGTTTCTGCATCACCTGATAATCACAAAGGGAAGATCAGCAAGCACCTGGAAACTGCCAGCACGACCTGGACCTCTCCCAGGTAAGTATCCTGATGAAGAAGACTGTTTCCTCCATCCTAAGCAAAAATTAAAACATGAAAGCATCTTCAAGTTGCCTGTTGTTTCTCTACATTCTCCAGATGATATTTTGCATGATGACGTGTCATCCCATGTTGTATCAATCACGTTGCAATATGTCATTTAATGTAACATGAAGCAAGATGATTGACACAATCTACTAGGGCTTGTCACAACATTGCATGTCAACCAGGACACTTTTATGGGTTTTGTAAAGAAAAAAAATTAACATGTTTCACTGAACATCCCATCCCGGGGACGGGGAGACGGGGGAAGAAAGGCTCCTTGGAAGATTTTGCAACATTTCTGTTTAGGGAACTGATAAATATCTGCTAAGTAAATGGAGTCAAATGTCTCCCCTATACCCATATCGAATGGGCGTGATAAACGACTGCCAACCTGTCTCAGGTTCATGGTCAACTCTGGTTGCTCCTTGTTCCTGCTTGCCATATTTAATTCAAGACACCTTACAAGATCACCTTTAGAAGAGGGAACAGGACTCTTAAGTGGAAGGCCCACATCTGAGCCAAAGGAGGTAGTAAAGACAGGTAGGGCTTCATGGCAGATTAGGAGCCATCATTGGTGCAAATGTGGTTGTAGATAACATCTCAAAACGATTTAAGCAAAAAGGGGGGTTTATTAAAAGGGTATGGGGATTTCTCAAGGAACCAAGGGCAGGAATAAAACTAAACCTTCAGAAAAGACTACCGGCCATATTTAGAAATTCACCTGCATTCTCTCCTCACCTCAATCTCTGCCTCTCTGGCCCACCCACTTTCTTTTGCCCACTTTACTGCTGCTCCATCCATTTGGTAGAATTCACCCCATAACAACCACCTTTACAAGTCAGAATCCCAAACACATAAGAAATGTTAGTGTAGAGTTGTTGGTTTCCTTTGTGGGATATATTTCCCCCTTCCTAAAGTATTCCAATTGCCCAGCAAAGCAGTGCATGAGGGATGGACTTCACCAGGAATGGACCTCACCTCTAGCTCCAGAGGGAAACTCAAATTATTAGCTTCCACCAACCCGTGTATTCCATTACCCTGGCCAGTGACTGGTTCGGGAAAAGGCAGTTAGACTGAATCCAGCGAAGATGTGTCTAGTATGCTAGGAAACAAACTCACTCATCTCCCTTGGGCCAATCTGAGTAAGAATGTGAATTTGAGACTGCTGAGAGGAGACTGCCATTGTGACAGGCTGTGTTGAGTTTCTCCTAAATGGTTGGGGACGTTCTTCAGTTATTTTTCAAGCCTTTCCTAGATAAGTTTAAAGTTTCTCTTTAGGCATTCCCCAAAGAGCTCCACTCTGCACCAGCTCACAGAAGATTTCTCTGCAAAGCAAAGAAATCTACTCTGCACCTGCATGAAGAGCCCAGCCCTGTATGAGCCCGACCCCGGCATAATTCTGGGGAGCCAGACTTCTGTTAGTGTGTGCCCCCTTTCCCCTTTCCCTCCACCTTGTTTTCAGTACGCTTCTTCTTTTGGATCTGTTTCACCTCTTTTCTTCATTTCTGTATTGAGGGAGGGGCAAGAACCCCTTCATTGGTGATACCATAAGGGGAGCCAGCTTGAGGGTTGAGCAACCCAGAGATAGGGAAACCAAAGCTTGGATTCCAAGGATGACATCTGAGTCCTCAATCAAATCATCCTGTAGCCTAAATCTCTCCTAGAAGTGTTTGGGTACAAGAGGCAATAAAATGCCCTATGCTTAAGACAGTATGAGTCAAGTTTTCCATTCTTTGCCACCAAATGAATATGAACTTAAATAAGAGACAACTTTCTGTCTTCAGAAAAATCTCTAGCCAACCCATCTTGAGCCAGTCAGTCTAATTAGCCATGGGAAGGGTACAAGGCATTGTTGCTGGGTGCCAAAGCCCTAGCTTTGGCTGTGAGAGCAGTTCTCTGAAAAGGGGGTGCGTGGCATTTTGAATAAAATCTGTTATCAGTGAAGATATCTATTCACTAGTAAGTCTGGATACATAGCCCTCTGCGCTTTGGTTCTTTTCATTTTTAAATTGGTTGGTCACATCCCTGCCCATCAACCCTTCTCTGGTATGCCAATACTCACTCTATAAAGGATTTCATAGAATCCTCACGGGTAGGTTCTAATAAGAACAAAAAATTCAGATGGCTTTTTAAACATTTTTCAGATTCTTTTCCTCTACTGTCACTGTTTGTGCATGGAAGAAAACAAGGAATGATTTTTTTTATTCTTGCAGTTTATAATTCTATATATCCCCCCCAACCCTACCCAGATTTCTGTGGAAATACTCCTTTAAAAACATCCCCTTTCTGGGCTGGTTGTGTGGCTCACCCACTGCCGCTGAGCATGCAAGTGACTCAGCCCTTCTGGCCTTTAGATGAGTCTTCAATATGATGTTAACAAGAGGCTTAAAATTGCTCATTCCTTTATCGAATGACCTCCTCTTGGAATTTAACGCAATTTTAGCAGAAATAGAGGCCACGCATAGAGTCATACACAGTGTTGTTCATTCAGGTGCTCTGTTTTTTAAACAATAATCATTAAAACTTGAAAACAATTACATGTTAAAAACATTAACCCTGTTAAATAAATTATAATTTATCCACGTGGCAGCATTCTGTTAAGAAATACTTGGGAAATACTGTGAAGTAAAAGAAGAAGGTGCCAAAGTCCATACAACGAGGCAATCGTGAACTCCACACGCACAACACACTGGAGAGATACCACTCTTAACTGTGATTGCCTCCCGGTTCTCAAGATAGTAGAATTCTATAAATAGATTTTACTTTCCTTTCCATACACTTTTTGTTTGCTTTTTTTCCAAATTTGTCCACAGTGAACAAATATCACTTTTTTAATTAGGAGGGTATAAAGAACTCATTATGTTTTTGTGGGTATGGAATATATTTTTCTCTGCATTTTGATTTAGAAACAAACAGTAAAAGCATGTTAACATGAAGTAGTTTTGAGACAAATAAATCATACTAAGGAAATGCAGTAAAATAATTTTTAAAAATAACAACAAAAATAGGCATTAACCACTTAAGTTAAAAAAAGTGTTTTTGTTCAGTGTGTTTCCTAGTTGAAGAATTTGTTTCTACTTAGAAGAACAAAGAGTTCCCTTTAATTTCTACCTTTGAAACTCCTCCAAATCAAAGGTCAGATAACTTCCTTTCTGCATCATCGTATTGTGGTAGCTGTATGATTTATAACTGATTGCATTTTTGTCTCCTACAGTATGCTAAAGTGAGTGAGGTCAGAGATTCTGCTTTCACTCAGTTTTCTTGTTTTGGTGGCTTGAAGTCAAATTATTCATATTACTTTAATACAGTTTTGTTTCGCTTAATTATATACTGAAAGTCTGGCACTCATAATTAATCAATGCATTGCTAGTGACTGTGCAACAAGCCGTATCTGTTGGAAATTTTATTATGAAATGCCGGATGTGAGGGGAAGGAAGACAGGAACAGATGCAAGAGACAAGCCCTGCCCTCTTTTCCTCGGGAGAGTGTTATCACAGTGGTCATGTGTGTTGAGGCAAATCAGTGTAGTTTCACAGATTTGTCCCTATTTCTGGAAAATCCAAAATCTATCTCCTACTGCTCTTTGGCTTTCCTGGCTGACCTCCCTCCTGTGTGCTTTACTCCACCTCCCAGAGGTAAAAGGAGGCTTTGTGAGGCAGTCACAGAGGAATGCGGGGCACAGCGGGGGTGACGGTCAAATCCAGAGCTTTAACAAAGCCTTCGCCTTCACCCCAGTATTCCATCATTACTTTTTGCACCCTTTACCTTAATCCATATGGGAAAGTGGGGGGAAATGACACTCCAGATTTGTTTTCCAATAAAGGTATTTTATTTTTAGCTTCCTTAGACCTTAGGAACTATTAAGAAAGACTATTTTATGAAAGTGTGAAAATTGATTTAAAAATTAAAAATTTGCTTCAATGTGCATTGCCATGAGGAGCTAATATACATATATTAGGAAATCTACTGCCTTTTGTGCACCCCTTTTAATTACAGAGTTCAGTTTGTCCACCTTTAGGCTACCTTTCCTGAGTGTCTACTGAGAGCCACCACTGGGCTGGACGCCTAAATTTTATTAGTACAAGATGAGAATCATTGTTCCTATCCCCACAAAGCTTACAGATGATTGGTGGAGTGGACAAATAAACTTGGGGTCACAGGTAGTATGATAACGGCTCTCACCAACGTGGGCACTGGGCCACCCTGCCTCCCAGTGGTCCAGAAAGCCTCCTCTGAGGACATGACACTTGACAGCAATTTGAAGGATACCTCCAAGGCAGCCCAGCCAGGTAATGAAACGGAGCCCTTTCATCTCCTGGTTCCTCTACGGCACTGTTAACTCTATTCCAGAAACAAGAATACTGAGGAACAGATTGGTTAAAGGACTTAAGCATTGTCACACATTCAGAGAGGAAAATGTCTGGCTGCAAACCAGGCATCCTGAAGGCTAACCTCTGGTCTTCCCTCCACGGCAAAACAAAGAACCTGTCGTTTCGCTAGGGTGGGCAATGCCCGCACAAAGGCACTTCACAGGAAGTGCATTATTTGTAAATAAAGATCTTTATTGCCTCCCAGAGATGTCAAGTGAACTTAAAAAACTGCTTCCTGTAAGCACTTTCCTCAGCCAAAACCAACGCAGCACACGTTAAGCACCTGGTCCCAGGTGACGGTAATGGGGAAACTGGGGGTCCCAGCACACATGCTCTTTTCGCTCCCCTGAAATGCTGATTGTTCTCTCAGGGGCTCCAGGCACTGACCCGGTTATCCCTCCGTTTTACATACCCCAACCTTGGACTTCCGTCACAGTCCCTTTGCTCTTCCCTTTAATTGTTATTGTCATTGCCACTCGAGTGAAAAATAAAATATCTCTAGGTTGACAGGACACTTTATTTTGTTCTGCTTATTAAAAGAGAGAGAGAAAGAGAGCCGAAAATAAGGCTGTTTGATGAAAGGCAACAAAATTATAAAAGTGGTCAAATTCCATAGACTCCAACCAAATACAAAGAAATGGGATCAGAATATGCTTCTAATAGGACCACTGGTGTGAAAAAGTGGCTGTGGCCAGAATGAGTCACTGCCCCACCAAGTGCCAGACACATTTCAGCAACTTCAAGAAACAAAGACCAGAGTACTTAGCTAGAGTGTCCGGATTTGGTCACCACAGTGGCGATGATTACTTGTCACTATCGAGCTGGATTTAGAAAGTGAAGACCCCACCAAAAAGGGAGTGCCCAGTGGAATGGGTGGTCCCTATGCTCTCAGCAGCAAGTAGTGGGTGCCTCAAGCCCATTTCTAAACTCTCCATAGGTCAAAAATAATTCGTCATGACCTCATCTTGTCCCACCCTTCAGGAGTCTCCAGAGATGAAGACTGATATTTAAACGAGTTAGCTTCCATTCTCTCTCTCTCTCTCTCTCAACTGTTGTTTTGGTTGTTTTGTGTGTGTGTGTATGAACTTTTCTTTAAAAAACTTTTAGGTGTATGTAGTTGAGTCTGCCTTTTGAACATAACAAGTTAGAAATGAACATGATCTCTCATTTACTTGTCTTATTAAACAGTTTTGTTTGCAATAAACAGCAGAGCAGATGGTTTTTTACCAGCATAACATTTTCTGTATCTTGGAGAATGGCTGCTCTTTCATCTGATGCTATTAAACGTGAATACATCGCCATGGAAACCACCACAAAGAAGCTTTGCCTTATCACGGCCTTTGAGACAGCATTCATGGTCCTTACTCTACACTGTTTACTTCTACTGGGCGAAACAATTCCACTGGGAAAAGATGACCCTGTGTCCTTAGCCAAAGACAAGTTTATAACCTTGGGCTTATTGGACATCACTTATAATATGTTGGTGTTTCTACATACCTTCAAACAAAATTGAAGATTAGAAAAAATGGTATAAATTGGTAGTTAAAAAAGTCACAGGAGTATAAGTACAGCATAGGAAATACAGTCAATAATACTGCAATAAATATGTATATTGCCAGGTGGGCACTCGAAATATCTGTAGGGTCACTTTATAAAATACGTGATTGTCTAATCATTACGCTGTGCACCTGAAAACTCATACAAAATAATATTAAATATAAAATGTAACTGAAAAATTAAAAAATGAAATATTATTCATTAACTCTATCCATCCCAGAAGAAACCCATATGTGAGTAAAGAGGAGGGAGCCAGCGCAGAAAGATATTCGGGATTATGACGGGAGTGGGGAGAACAGTGCACATGTGTGCACACGCATGCACACACTCACTCCCTCGTGCACGTGTTAATCACTACCCCTATCCTAGGCAAAGATAACACATGATCCTCATTCATTTACAGTTAATCTCAAAGGTTAATTTTGTTGCCTTTACGCTGTAAACAAAGAAGATATTTCTTCCCCAGCACGGGGCCTTTTGCCATAAACGAAACAGAGAAGAAAGTCAGTGCGTCCTAAGGATTAAAGAGAGGTCGGAAGATCCAAAGAACCTGGTGCTGACAGACCTTCTTATTAAAAAGCGTACTCTGGTGGCCCGGCTGCCGCTGATGGCCTGACACAGCAGGACTTCAGAAGGCCAAAGCACAATCGGTGGACTGTGCTGCTCTGGGGACAGCGGGCACGGGGGAGCCTTTTCTAATTTGTCAAAGTTGTATCTAATTCCACAGAACAAAGTTCGCAAAGAGAGATGAGCAGAATCCACAAATTATTGCTCATTCACCAAGCTCTTGATGGAGCGATAGGAGCCGTGCACAGCTAGGGTTTTGTAGAGTAACTCGACCCTGCCAGTCGGCTTTGGGTAATTCCGCCTTGTGGGCATAACAGTTTCCCTTGTTTTTTGTTTAATAGGATTATTTCTCAGAATATTAAAAAGATAACATCAACATCTTTCAGTGGCCCCATAAACTATTTCTGGAAATATAGAAAGAATGGTTCAGGTGGTTTCATGGCTCCTGATAGGACTTTTGTTCTCTCATCAACTAAAAAGAAAGGAATGTGGTTTTGTGAGGGGTGTGCCTGGAACAAACAAAACAAAATGCTAAGTTTTCTCAAGAGGCAATACCATTCAAACTTGCACTGACCACTGAAACTCCTGCTTGCCTATTTGGCAAATGAGACTGATGTTTCAAATGACAGCTTGAAGTCCAAACTCTGAAAATTTGGGAGTGGTTCAGGGAGAAAGTGCAGGCATGTTAATTCCCATGAGTCTGGAAAGGCTACTGAAAGCAACACCTTCTCCAGAAGAAAATATATAAAACAATCTTCCAATGGAGTAATGGAGTCTCTGGGAGAACATTGCCTTCTGTTGGTAAGCAGAGGCGAGTAGGAACAGGCACAGATCTGTCGGAGTTCTGTTGATCCAAGTCTGCCCACTCCAGGAACCAGGCTGCTGAAGGAAAATGGTGGTCAGGCCCACCGGCATCAGTGACTTCTCCATGTAATACCTGAGGGGTTCTTACAACTCACTTTTATAATGGTAAATGGACAGCTTATGAAGAACTGAACTCACATGATGGAATATATCACATACCACTAAGAGAAAGTTCACTGACATTTGAAATATAAATTGCATGTGGACAGAACCAGAGTCCAAGTCAGGTCTTGCTTCCCTACCCCCTCGTCAGATAGTGGATGGAGCCCTGCCTGGAGGCTGTCCTGTGTCTCCACGAAGCCCTGTCCTAATTGGTCGGGCCATTCTTCATCCCACACCCAGACTCACTCCAACTGGTCACATCACTTTTCACCCAATAGTAAAGACTCTTCATTCAGACACTTAAAATTCATCAAAATTCAGTACTTGCCTTATACTGAACTCACTCCTATGGCTCTAGATACATATCTCACTGCACAGGCCCATGAAAGTGTAGCAATTCCAGCAAATGGGACTCTCTTCCAAAATGGTACACTCAGCTAACTGTTGCTGCAAAAATTTCTTTTGTCAAACGTGTGTTAGGAGATGGATATTAAGGATCATCCTGCTTTTAAGTAAGAAAAAGAAAAAATATATACCTGAAAGACATTTTTTAAATTTATTGTGGTGATATTGGTTAATGATATTACATAGGTTTCAGGTGTAGAATTACATAACACACCATCTGTATATTGTATCGTGTGTTCGGCACCCCAAGTCCAGTCTCCTTCCATCACCTCTTATCCCCCTCATACCTTCTTCTCCCTCCCCTACCCTCTTTCCTCCTTGTAATCACCATACTCTTTTCTGTGTCTATGAGGGGTTTTCTTTTTTTTTTTTTTTTTTTGCTTAATCCCTTCACCTTTTCCACCAATCCGCCCAACCCCCCTTCCTTCTTCCAGTTGTCATCTGTTTTCTGTATCTATGAGTCTGTTTTTATTTTATTTTGTTTGTTAATTTTGTTCATTAGATTCCACATATAAGTAAAATCATATGATACTTGTCTTTTTCTGACTGGCTTATTTCACTTAGCATAATTCTCCAGGTCTATCCATGCTGTCGCAAAAGGTAAGATTTTCTTGTTTTTTTTAAATATATTTTGTTGATTATGCTATTACAGTTGTCCCATTACCCCCCCCTTCATTCCCCTCCACCCTGAACACCCTCTCCCACCCACATTCCCCCCCTTTACTTCAGTCCATGTGTCATAAGTTCTTTAGCTTCTACATTTCCCATACTATTCTTGCCCTCCC
>JAPYXV010002171.1:0-13384 GCA_028533065.1 Trachops cirrhosus
AAAAGAAGATCAAAAACATGTGTAGTAAAATGACAGCAAACTCACAATTATTAACAACCACACCTGAAACAAAACAAGAAGAAACTAAGCAAACAACTAGAACAGGAACAGAAGCACAGAAATGGAGATCACATGGAGGGTTAGCAACAAGGGAGTGGGAGGAGGCGAGGGGGGGAAAGATACGAAGAATAAGTAGCATGGATGGTAGGTAGAAAATAGACAGGGGGAGGGCAAGAATAGTATGGGAAATGTAGAAGCTAAAGAACTTATGACACATGGACATGAACTAAAGTGGGGGAATGTGGGTGGGAGAGGGTGTTCAGGGTGGAGGGGAATGAAGGGGGGATAATAGGACAACTGTAATAGCATAATCAATAAAATATATTTTAAAAAATTTAAAAAAAGAAAAGAAAGAAAGTTCTTTGGCTACTCCATTTCCCATAGTATTCTTAACCTCCCCCTGTCTATTTCGTACCCACCATTTATGCTTCTTATTCCCTGTACCTTTCCCCCCATTCTCCCCGGTCCCCTTCCCCTCTGATAACCCTCCATGTGATCTCCATTTCTGTGATTCTGTTCCTGTTCTAGTTGTTTGTTTAGTGTTTTTTTCTTTTTTTTTTTTGTCAGGTTCATTGTTGGTAGTTGTGAGTTTGTTGTCATTTTACTGTTCATTCTCTTGCATTTTAGAAGAGCTCAAGCCCCACACCCAATGAGGAGGTGCTGGTTCCCATCCTGGCCCTCTTGGGCTCTGATGGAGGGAGGGGCGGACATCAGGATGACCAAGTACAATGTCAGGAGATCTAGTGTATTTCAGGCCTAGATGGGTACAGCATGGAACAAGTAAGTAAGCTCTGTTATTCCACCCAATAAACCTGCCTGGCAGGAATTATTACCGTCTTCTCAAAGGGAAGAAAATTTACCAAAACTGACACATGAAGAAACAGAAAGTAGAATTCTTCCAAAACCATTAAAGAACTGGAATTTTAATCAAAACTTTTCTCAGAGAGAAAACTCCAGGCCCAGAAGATTTTCCTGGTGATTTTTATCTAATATTTAAGAAAAATAAATAAACCTTATTATACAAAGTTTTCCCAATAATATGAAAAGATGGAACTCTTTCAAAGTCATTTTATGAGGCCAGCATAACCTTGATATCTCAATTCCCACATCTGTGAAGTGGGGATAACAATAGGTAGCACCTATGTTACAGGTAGGGATTGAGATTAAGGGAGTTGTAGGCATAGCCCTTTGCTTGGTCCCTGGCACCGTACATGTTCAGTGTTTCCTTGGTAATTGTTTCCTTGCAGACAAGTCAGGATTCAGGCCAAGGCCTGTGTCATATCTGCCCCAGGCTGAGTCCAGAACAGCATTCCTTAGACATAAAAAGAAAGGGGAAGCACCGTGAACAGAGCCCCTGTCCTGTGACATCCATGCAGCAAACTCTGTTTCACCCAACCTGCACAGAAACTCTTCAAAGGAGGTATTTTGATCACATTTTATAGATAGGAAAGCTGAGGCCTGAGAACCTATGACAGACTGTGTAAGGTCAAAGCCAGGCCTGTCTGAAGATAAAGCTCATGATTCTTTGAGCCTTGCCAATTAGGCAGGGATATTAACTAACCAAACCACAGTAAGGGTGGTGCTCTGACCTGAGCTGATCTGTCTCTGGACTTAAAGGTCCCCCAGTACAAAATGGGCGGAAGAGCTGCTC
The DNA here is from genome assembly GCA_028533065.1 of Trachops cirrhosus. Taxonomy (NCBI): domain Eukaryota; kingdom Metazoa; phylum Chordata; class Mammalia; order Chiroptera; family Phyllostomidae; genus Trachops; species Trachops cirrhosus. The sequence goes on from JAPYXV010002171.1 coordinate 1,712, forward strand.
TCAGTGTTGAAAGACAGATGAAGCACATAGAGTCTCTTGGCAAAAACCTGTCATGTCTGTCTGAAAAGTTCCCATGAACCAGCCACCTGGCTGTCAGACCCACCCTCACAAACCAGGGCCGCTCCAGGTCACCACCTCCCTAGCCCCCATACCACACCACTTAGGGCATGGGGAGATGGCTCACCAGAGCAGAATCATGCCTCCTGGGTACAATGTCTTTACTGCACAAGTAATACATGAAAAAATTCTCACCGTAATAAACCCAATTCAGAAATATATTGACTAATAAAGGAACTTGCCCCGCTTACCCTACCTCTACTCCACCCCCACCCCCCACTCCAGAGATGACACAGTTCAAACAGCAGGACAGCCCTCCTTCCAGACCTACTTCTGTCCATGTTCTCTCAGATACACTCATATGTACATAAACATTTTGGTTTGAGATGGTGTTTTACACGACTGCCAGACATCCTGTATGTATTGTTCTGCGTGCTTTTTGGCTTCACAATCTCATGTGCTATTTATACCTTCTCTACTTCCCAAAGGGTTTGAGGAGGTTTACCAGAGTTCCAGATGGTGGGGTGCAGAGCAGGGAGAGAGCAAGGGCCCTGAAGTGGTGCTGACCTGGACTGATAACCCAGTTCTGCCACCTGCATCTGGGTGACCTTAGCCGGCCCCTAAACTCTCTGAGCTGTAGCTTCCTCCTTCATGAGATGGGGATAATAGTAATAGCAGTTACCCCACAGGGTCACTATGCACAAAGAGGCTGTTCGGTCATTTCAGCTCCCCAGCCGCCCTAGGACTTTGAGAACAAGGACCTAAGTGGCCAAGAGGCCAGAAGTAGCTAGTCGGTCCTTCGAGCTCAGGGCGTTCAGTCCTCTTGCTACCAAAACAGGACAGGCAGAGTAGCCAGGAGCATAGCAGGGGCCATGGCAGACCTGGCGTTGTGGCTGCACAGCTGTCTGTCCCATCAGCTCGTTCTAGCAGTGCCGGATGTTCTGAGGGAGAGGTTGGGTCTCCCATTCCTCTATGTCCCATGGAGGTGGCAGCCATGACAACAGCTTGGCCCTTCATTCCCTAAGCATGGGAGAAGCAAGCTACCCTTAACAAATATCTGTTGATGTTCTTTAGATGATTCCATGATCCACCCCTTCACTTCTGAAACCTGTTGGAAGGTAGGAAAACTGAGGACAAAGGGAGGCAGAGCTCCTGGGCCTCTAGACATCATCTGGTCCAGCCTTGTCATTTAACATAAGGAAACTGAGCCTGAAGGTAAGAAAATAACTGGCATGCAGACAGTTCTGGTATATAGTTAGTACAATAAATGCTCACTATAGATAGTTGGGGCCAAATGCTTCAGTTAATTCTCACCCAGCCTTGTAAGGTTAGGCATTCTAGTTTCCCATTTCAGAGGCCAGAAAGCTTAGGTCGACTTCTCAAGGAAATGCCAGAATTGGAGCTCTGTGTGTGACTGTCCCCAGCCTGCTCCCCAGGCTGCATGTCTGTGTGAAATGCCCTCTCTGCCTCTGACCAGCACCTCCTGTACTCCGCCTCATCCTTCTTCTCCAGGAGCTTCAGGTCTCTGAGGAAGCCTCTCCTGGCCCCAAAGGGTAGTCTGCTCACCCTCCTGTGTCCCACTACTCCATCCTGACCTTTAGCACCCCTGAACTCGCTGACTTGATGTTGAGTTTGCCCTCTCCGCACCTGCAAGTCCTCAAGGAGAAGGGTCTGGTCTGACCCCTGAGTCCCCACACCCAGTGCAAGGCCTGACACGCAGTGAGCCAAAGCGAGTATTTCTGGAAGGAATGGAGGAAGGAAGGAATTCCAAAGACCATTTTCTTTCCTCTGTCCCACAGCTTCTTGTGACAGAGTCAAGGTCAGTAGACAGGCTCCTGGATTTTATACCAAATTTTATCTCCTTCCTTCCCTCCTCACCCCTGCCCCTCCTTCCCACTCTCTCTCCCACATGTAAGTGCTCCCTACTGCCAAGGGCAACAGTTCCTTCCTGCCTCCTCTGCCATGCTGCCCACAGTCACCAGGAACTGCTCTGCGAACCTCACTCCCATTAGGGTCCAGGCCTCAGTAAGGGGTCCCTCATCAGGACATTTGCCTTGCACAGGTGACAAGGCCTTGACCACAGGCCAGAGCAGGAAGGGCTTAGAGGCCCAGCTTTGTCTGAACTTTTGAAGCCACTGAGATAGTGGCACTTCCTCCACCAGTGCCACACTCCTGCTCTCTGGGAGCTCTAGTGGTCCTCAATCCCTCTCCAAGGTGAGTAGGGGGCTGGGGATACTCCCAGTGTTTGTCACCAAGAGTACTGTAGTTGGGGAGGACTGTGTTTCCATGGATACAAGCCATGGGAGCTGCTGGGAGATGGGGCCGTGGTGTACACAGACACAGATCCACACAGAACTGCAAGAAAAATAGCAACAGATTTGCTGAGTCATTGGCCCCACATATTTATAGTCTCTGGCAAAGGCAGACCTGCCTATCAGAGGCTAATAATACTGCAGCAGCGTGTTAATTGCAGAGTCTTCAAGCATCCATTCAGTTACCCATGATCACTCCTTGAATAAAGAGGGGGGCCCTCACAGGGAGAGCCAGCATGCATGTGAGTGTGTGTGTTTAGGAGTGTGTGTGTGCAGGTATGTGGAACCTGGCTCAGGCAGATAAAGAAAGCTAAACACCACATCAACCTGTCTGAATCCACCCCGCAGCAGTGTCACAAAGCACTCTGCAATCTCCTAAGGATGTCTAGGACTCAACCTGCATGGAGAGGTGGGCAGGAGAGGAGAGGAAGCTGGTGGCTGTCTCCCAGGATAGGGGAGGGAGCAGGGTGCATCCCACAGCCCGTGCAGACAGCTCTGGGCTGTCAGGGAGAAAAAGACCCCTGCCTTCTGGGAGGTAATCCCCGTGGGTCCTCCCACACACTCGTGATCACACAGAGGCCACAATGCGGAAGCAGAGTCAAGGAAGATGGGTGCTCAGGAGCCTGGGTTCCATCTTGAATAAAAACCCAAAGGCCAAACTCAGCTCTGAAGGAGAGTCTTTGCAACCCTGTCTCTGGGAGCCAGAAAACCCATCCAGCTCTAACTCTGGCAAATCAAGTCCTTGCCTCCTAGGACTTCCATCAGGACCTTGTGGTCCTGCCCCTGCTGTGCTGACTTTCAGTGGTGCTAGTTACATTCCCATCCATCATCTTTGCTACCCTAGGGGCTCCGTAGTCACTGGGGCCACATGTTCCCAGCACCCGGCAGAGAATGCCCTCGGTGAAGATTTGTGAATGAGAAACCAAACCCTTCAAGTTCTTGGAAGGCAGTTCTCAGGTCCCCCCGAGTCTTCTGGACTCCAAGCCAAATCCTCCCCTGGCACAGGCTCAGGGCTCCTTGTTGGCTCTGTTCCTCTCTGGATGTGATGCTTCTTACACGGTGCCCCCACTGGATGCAGAGGGCAGAAGATGGGGCCCCAATCAGATCCTGGCCTTACTGGTCTCCCATCCCTGCCTACCATCCCGTTCAGGTCTTCAAGGATTGCTGAGCCCAGCCTTCCTTTCGTTTCAACTGGAACATGGCCCCTGACCTCTGCCCCCTGGCTCAGCCTAGAAGGACAGAAGGCATACTCTCCTTCCAGAGGTCTGACAGCAGATGGGTTGGTGGCCTCCAGGGACCCACAGAGGAAAACTGTGTAGGGAGCAAAACTGTGTAGGGAGGAGGGGCAACTGGGTTCACTGTGTGAGTTAGGCCTCAATTTTTCCCATTCCAGCCCCCGAAACAGCTCAATCATTTGTGACTGAGCTCACAGCATGCTAGGGGAGGCAGGAGAGGAGGGAGGAAAGGAGGGTGGGAGAAAAGAGAGGAACACCCTTTTAGTTCTCACTTCTCTTCAAGAGCAAGTTGACTCAAGAGCTATTATTAATAGTAAATTAAATAGTGCAGTTATTCTGAATAATAAAGAACTCTCCTGTTCCAAGTTTCCACTGCCTCTCTCCAGAGAAATACCCAGTGCGGCCTGAGGTGCAGCACGGAGTGATGGGCACCTGTGGGACGACGCTGATGCTCGCACTGTGCCCAGACACAGGCTGCCAAGTGCCCCTGAGAATGAATGTGAGGAGACAAGCTTCGGGTGCCCAGGTGTCCTCCATGATCCCACCACAGAGTCCAGTCTGTGTTCAAAAAGTGGCCCTTCCACTTGCGAGCTAAGTGACCTGGGCACATCACAAACTTGTCTGTAAAATGAGGATAAAAATATACAGTATCTACTTCATTCCATTGTTAGAGGATTAAAGTTAATAATAATATTGTTACTGTACATATAAATTTAATATACATAAAGGGCACTTAGTAAACACAGTAAATGAGGCACTGCTGGAATGGTCACAGGGAGAGCCTGAGACCCAAGACTGCAGGCATCAGGGCCTCTGTGCTTGCACTGTTACTCACTGCACAGAGCTCCTCGCTAGACACATGCCCAGGATGAAGAAGGAATTCACAATCTGGTGTCTTGCTCTTCTTTGGGCCCCAGCTTTTCCACCCTCCACTAGGAGACAAAGCTGTGAGGCAACAGCCATGGCCCCGACTGCTCTGACCTGCAATTTATAATACCAGCTAGGTGAACACCTACTACGTGTCAGACCTTGTGCTAAGCACTTTTCAGTGGGTTGGTCATTTCATTTAACCCTCACAACAGCTGTATGGGAGGCACTCTGTTCCACAGGTGAAGAAATTGAGGTTCAGAGAGGGCAAGTAACATGTCCAAGATCACCAAGCTAGCAAGGAGGAGAGCTAGAATTTGAACCCAGGTCTGCCTGACTCCAGTGCCCTTTAGGCCATGTCACCTGACCTCTCAACAGATTCTTGTCTAGGAATGTGTTGTGTAACTCAGGATTACTGGCAAGGGTCGGGGGATGAACAGAAGAGAAGGGGCAGGTCTGGGCTGCCCCTACCCCAGCCATGCTTAAAGGCCAGGCAGCCCTCTATTTGAGATCAGCTTGTCCCAAAAGGTGAGAACCCTAACTAGTTGCCTAGTGCCAGGTAAAGGCACAGATCTTAGAGAATGGGGAGAGGAGCCCCTGGGAGTAGGCTCAATGGAAAGGCAGAGGCAGAGCTCTTGCCCAGGCCCCGATCAGGTGCCAGCAGGAAACCTGGGGTGCAGGCTGGGGGGTGAGGGCAATGGGCCCATCAGGCCCCTCTCACCAGTTCCTTCCCATCTATCCTAGTCATCTGGTCCCTCCAGGGCCCACTTGGCTTCCGCCTCCTGCATCTACAATGGTAGCAGTTTTGGGGAGGAGCACTGTCCCCTGGGACCCGACTGTGCTAAGTCTAAGCCGTTGTTTATGAGGAGGAAATAAGGCCGACTGCATTTTCTAAAGAGGCTCCAGGGAGCTGCAGTTGCTTGTAGGGCCATGATTGGGACCTCTCAACATTCAGCTGCTGGGAGTTGGGACAGTGAGCTCTGGGATCAGCAGCGGTGCAGGGGCTCAGCAAGGTAGGTTTGGGAGTGTGAACACATGAGTGTGCTCATGGGTGTGTTCGGGATATGTTCATCCTAGGGCTGATGGAGCACTTTTGCTGTGGGGCAGGGCTGAGCTGGGAGATGGGACCCAAGAGGCGGGGGGCAGGGGGTAAACTGGTTGGTGCTTGGCTTCCTGGAGCTGCTGGAGATAGAGGTGCACACAAGATTACCTTCCACCTGGTAAGCACCAAAGTGGTGAGCTCCGGGACTGGCACCTGCGGAGGGGCTCCTAACTCAGGCAGCAGGGTCAGGAAAGCTCCTTGGAGGGACCTGTGAGTCCTTTCTGAGGAGGGAGGTGGGAAAGGCATTCCAGGCATGTGAGCCGCATGTGAGAGGGCCCAGAGGCACAGGAGGTGACACAGGGCTGCCACCTGCCAGGATTTCTGTGTAGTTAGAGGGGAGAAGGTGGAGATAACAAGGTGGGGTATTGGAGAGGGCCAGTTGTAAGAGGCCTGGGCAATACACCTAGAAGTGTGTGTTTTCTGCTGAAGGCAATGAGGAGCCACTGAAGACAGTCATTTGACATGACTGGCCTTTCAAAGGTCACTCAGGGACTGGCTGACACTCCATCCAGCTGTCCAGAGTCTCAGCTCCAATCCCTGGGCGTCCCAGTGAACTTGTCTGCGACTGCAGCCTGCATTCGAGTGGGGGCCAAGGCAGGGTCTGAGTTAGACGTGCCATTCAGCTAGGGTCCTCTGGGGCAATGGACCTCTTTCCCATAGAAATGCAACGAGGTGAAGGCAGTTACATATCAGGAAATCAGTCCATATAATCAATCATATCAATTACTAGATAGGGAAAAGTTACACAGCAAACTCAACAGACACCAAAGACAAATCCTGATGAAAACACAGTCAAATAAAAAGAACAGAACATTTCCTTGACAAAATAAAAAATATCTATGTGCAACCAACAGTCAACATCATTTTTAGCAATAAAACACCAGCAAGAGGTGTTCATATTTAGGTTAGAGTGGGACAAAAATGCCTGCTATTAACACAATTGGTTTACATTGTTCTGGAAGTTCTAGCCAATGCGATAGCACATTAAAAATAAAAATCAAAAGAAGCACAATGTTCAGGAAGGAGGAGAAATTACTATCATTATTTGTTCATGATATGATTGCTTATCCAGAAAACTCAAGAGAATCAACTGAAAAATGAATAAAATACTATGAGAGAGGTCGGTAAGATGGCCAGTATCAAAACAAATACATGAGCAGTGTATTCCAGTTAGAAAACACAAAATAAAGAAATGATGTCCCGAATGTGGGTTCTTCAGTGACTCCCCAGTGTCACTTCAGGTTCCTCAGTGAGCAAATGGAGTAAGGAAGGCACTCCAAGTTCAAAAACAAGCTCCAAGTACCAGCTCTAGTGAGGGAGGACAGGAAAGTGGATCCCGCAGGGGGCGGAGGCAGCAGAGGGGAGCTGCAGAGGAGAGGGAGAGGAGGAAGCTGTCTTGGAGCACTTTCCAGGGCTGGCGAGGGTTAGGCTTGGTCTGGGAGCCTCCCTGTTAGCAGAAGACCCAGTCGTTTGGGCCTGGTTCCCAGGAGCCCTGGCACACAGCAAGCAGTTCAGGACAATGAGACCAGGCTGTTCCCTATGGTTCAGTGAGCCGGGACTCCTTCAGGGGAAGAACCTACCCCTGGGAGCTGCAGGCTGTCCTAGATATGGGGTAGGGGGACTGCAGACCTTGGTGGAGAATCTTCATCCACTACAGGGCACAGACTCCCAGAAAATGAGATCCCAGCTAAAAGAGTGTTGCAGAACATTTGACAGGCTGATTACAGTTTGCTCCTCTGGATTCATTAAAGCAGACTTCCTAAGAGAACCTGTCCATGGGAGAGGCACACCTGGCTAACCTCTGAACTCTACTCTGATGCCAGGGACTCACTCCCCAGCTCTCTGCCTCCCGACTCCTGATAACCGGGCACCATCTAGCTGGGGTGGCCTGATTCCCCTAGAGGCACCCAGCAATACAGCAGGTGCATAGGAACTGACTGAATCGCTCTCAGGGCCCATTCTCAGAAGGCAAAGCTTGAAAATTTCTCTCCCATTTTCCATGGTGTGAGTATGGCATGTTATGCATGCCTTGGTCCTCTTGCATGCTGAATGATGCCTGGGTTTTCCATCACTCTCGCTCAGAGAAACCCCACAGCTGAAGGCGTGACAGCTGCCTTTCAGAATAGCAAACTCTCTTGTCTACCCCTTCTAAAACCACAGGCTCATCTGCATGTAAAAAAATCACTGCCTCCAGTCCCAGCATTGCTGCTCCTTCCAGGAAGACAGGATGGTCACCACCCAGGTAAGATGCTGCTGTTTAGAGAGAGGTTTGGTGCAAAGCAGTGGAGCTTCTGTGGTGGAATTTTGGGCCCTAAGACACTGTCTTGGGGCCATAAGGGCATTTAAGTCACTGAATTATGTGAGGATCTGATTACTTCGTGCCCGAAAGCAGGATATTAATGAGGGGCAAAGTGAGGCTTCAAGTGACCCTTCAGGTCAGTGGTGCGGAGGATCAGAAGGGCAGGACAGAGGAAACAAACTATGCCTAGCACCTGCTACAGACTTAACTGGAATGTCCTGTGAAATGCACAACTGAAGTGCATAGACATTATTTACACCTGGCTTCCACAGCCTTTGTTCTTAAGTGCTAGCCCCTGGCTGCTCCTTAGAAAATCAAGCTTCATATGGCAAGCCTCCAATGCCTCACTAGAAGCTAATCTCGCGAACGCATTCCTCTGCTCTATTTCCTAATGACCTTGGTCTCATCTGCCTTGGTGCCTAGAATTACGCCATTAATGCTTCCTTCTCTTGGGATGGGAACTGCCCTTCTATGGTGCTCTGTAACCATCCAGGTCTCCCTGCCAGAAGGGAGCTTTTCAGATAGGACAGGGGTGGGGCACAGGAAGGGAGAGCTCAGATTTCTTTAGTGGGTTCTGCCTTTGTGCCCCAGCCCCCAACCTTACTTCTGCAAGTTCAATGATCATCAAGAATCCCCTCCCCAAGCCCAGAGTTGGGGAGGAGACTCTGGGCAAGGGGGTTGTTTGGCTTAATTCACCAAGTCCCCCTGGCTCCTTGGTCTAGTCACCATGGAAACCTTGTGAGGTCACCAGTATTATTAAAATGAGAGGAAAAAAATATTTCACTTTCTCCCAAAGTGAGTGCCCCCTTGGCTCCAGTGACTTCTGCCTAGGAGTGAGGAGGACAGGGAGCACTCTGAGGGGGAGACCTAGCCCCATCCTCAGATATGGATTAACGCCTTGATGACAGTAGTGGCTACTCAGACACAAGCCATCTGTCTCTGAAGTTTTCAGGAGTCCTTGCCTGAAAACAGAGAGAATCCTGCAGTTTTGTGCATATGTGAGCAGCCTTCATGCTATACCTGGAGAAGTGGGAAAGAGCTCTTCCCAGGCAGTGAATAAATGCTAGTCTAGGAAACTTGGGGAGCTGCTGTGGGGGAGAGAGAGGGAGCCAGATTTCTGGACCACTGTTCTAGATCCTTCTTCCTCTCAACCAAAGGTGACAGCAGGGATTTCCAGGGCGTCAGGGGCCCTCCCCATCTTCACAGGTGCTAAGATTGGACCATGTGCCACCCTTCACACCTTTTCCTCCATGCCGCCAGCAGAATGCAGATGTTCACTGCACTGGAGAGGCCCCAGTCCACCTGCTGCTCCCCTTTGAGGCCAGCAGTGGGACCAACAGCTCAGCTCCTTGTACTCCTCTCCTTCATCCTACAGGCAACTCAGCTTCAGCCCATTTTCCTCCCAGGATCCAAAAGTCTCTCTGTGTCACTTTCCCTCTTGTCACTTTCAAGACCCTTCCCAGTACCCATCACCACTGGATTTCTCTGTGACCATCTCCTCTGGCAAGTGGGTCTCCTGTTCTCGAATCCTGCTGCCTCCTTTATCTCCATTGCTTCCCACACCTAAGACAACCTCTCCCCTTTTGGTATCTATTTAATCCTACATGATACTCATCATCATCACTTATACCATGTCACCTTCATACTTCCACAGCACCCAGCACTGCCATTAGGAACATCCCCGCTACTCCACCACCACTGCCTTCAGCAGCAGCACCACTACCACTGTGCTCACCTCACCACCAACACTGCTCTCACCACCACTGAACTATTACACTGGCCCTTCTATCACTCATGCTACCTCTTACCACCATCATCACACCTTACCACTACTGATAGGACCCCACTGTCAGTGCCACCACCACCATCTCCATCATCAACACCACACTCACATCACCACCACTGTTACCACTGCCATTGTCAGCATCATCATAAATCACCCCAACAACATCATTCCAACTGCCACCACTGTGCCATTCTAATGTCAATACTACCACCATCCTGTCCATCATTGACACTGTACTCATTGCCATCACCACTGTTACCTGTCTCACCACCATCCTAACCACATGACCGCTCATCACTATGTCACCACCACTGTACTCATCACCATCATTTGAAGGGAAATGATATCTTCCTTCACAAAATCAATCAATTGATTAATCAATCAATCAATTTCAAATCCTCCATTGGAAGTCATGGAAGAATCCACATGAAGAGCCCTGGATCGCAAGGCCCCCTTCTTGTTCCCTAGGATTCTTCCTCTTTTGAAGAATCTCTCATCAGCTGCTATTGTTGCCACCAAAATGGCCACGGGGGCTCTTCCTTGACTACCTCAAGGCATAAATGAGACAAAGCTAGGACATTTATAGTAAGTGGAATAGTAAGATAAGCTGCTGGTCAGAGTATATATTGGCATGAACTTACTAAAGACTAGTTAAATAATACGACTGAAAAGCCTTTGAAAAGTGCATTCTCAGAAATTTTACTTCTGAGAAACTATCCTCAGGAAATAATTAGATAAATGTGAAAAAATGATGTGTGGATGTTACAATAACAATAATTAGTAACAGTCTAAATGCACACAAAAAGAGACATGGTGTAAAGAAACCATATGGAGACTTCTGGCCAAGATGGAGGCATAGATAGATAAGCTTTGCTTCCTTGCACCACCAAAAGAAGGACAACAAATTTAAAAACAAAAAACTGCCGGAACTGCCAGAAAACCAAACTGTATGGAAGTCCAACAATCAAGGAGTTAAAGGAGAAACATTCATCCAAACTGGTAGTATGGGATAGGCAGCCAGGGTGGACAGGATGCCTGGCAAGGTGGTGGCTAGTAAACTGGGTAGTCCCACATTCACGTGTGGATAAACCAGGAGGAACACTGAAATATGTGATGATTGCTGAAATAAATGCAATGGAGTCTTAAAAAATAATGATACAAAAAAATCAATGAATCCAAGAGCTAGCTCATTGAAAAGATAAATAAGACTGACAAAACTTTAACCAGACTATCAAGGAAAAAAAGAGGACTTCCGGGCAAGATGGAGGCATAGGTAGACGCACTCCTCCCACAACCAAGATAGGGACAACAACAATATAGAAACAAAATAACAACCGGAACTGACAGAAAATTGAAGTGTATGGAAGTCGGACACCCAAGGATTTAAAAATAGACACTTTCATCCAGACCGGTAGGAGGGGCGGAGTCAGGCAGCCAGGCGAGGGATGAGGAGAGGAGAGCTGAGCACCCGGGGCGGTGCGCAGGCCCGCAGCAGGCAGACCCTGGGCACACAAGCAGCAGAAGCTGGTGGGCCCCGGCCAGGGGGTGGTGACCTGCAGACCCAGCGAGGCGGCCATTGTGAAGCAAGGCACTGCACGCAACTCAGGGTCCCAGCACCGGGAAACAAAGCTTTGGGTCACTGACTGAAAAGGAAGGTCCCACGGGGTGCACAGGCCCACCCACACTGGAATTGGTGCCAGAGGGGCCCGGTTGGCTTCCAGAAAGTGGCAGAAGGGTCTGGGGTCCCACAGAGAGCAGAGCAAGCGCCGATATTCCTTCTCGGACCCCGCCCCCACATACAACGTCACAACCCTGCGACTGGGGTGCCCCACCCTGGTGAATAACTAAGGCCCCGCCCCTCACTACAGGAGCTCGACAACACCGAAAACAAAACAAAAAAAAAAACAGCAAAAAGATGGTTCAAACAGAAGAAGAATTGAAAGCCCCAGAACCCATCCTTTTAAGTGACCAAGAGATAGCCAACCTATCAGATGCACAGTTCAAAGCACTGGTTA
>JAPYXV010002172.1:0-13383 GCA_028533065.1 Trachops cirrhosus
TGTACTAAATAAACTAAAATTAAAAAAATAAAAAAAAATAAAAAATTACAACAATTGAAATATAATTCCCATAAAATAAAACGTGCTTCTGAAAGTGTGTTACTCAGTGATTTAGTATATTCATGAAGTTCTGCCACCATGGTCACTTTCTAGTTGAAGAAAATTTTCCAGGACTTCCAGTGAAGATGGTGGCATAAGTAAACAGGGCTTGCCACCTCATACAACCACTTCAACATTACAATGAAAAAAAAGACCATCACTCAGAACCAACAGAAATCAAGTTGAGTGGAATTCTGACAACTATGGAATTAAAGAAAACACATCCATCCAGACTGGAAGGTAAGGAGACATGGGATATGCTGCTCTCACATCCATGTGTGGTGGATAAAAATTTGGGAGAGATATTCAGGGAGCAAGGAGTCCCAGCTCCACACCATGCCCCCCAGCATAGGGTTCCAGTGTCAGGTGGATAAGTCCCTACAACTTCTGGCTGCAGAAACCAGCAGGGACTGAATTGGTGGAAGAAACTTCTGGAGTCCCAAGCAGTTCCCATTAAGGAGCCATGCATGGACTTACTCGGACTCCCTTCCTCTGAGCTCTAGCATTGGGATAGCTTGAAAGGCCCCAGTGGCATACAGGGAGGAACTGACGTGTCTGGCATCAAGATGGGAGCAGGGGGACAGCTTTCTCCAAGACAGAAATGTGGGCGGAGGCCATGGTCCCTTTTTTGAACCCTCCCCACACAGATCCATAGAGCCAGCAGACAGGCGCCATATCTGAGACTCCATCACCTGATTAACACATTTAGCCTGGCCCTGGAGATTCCCTGAGACTCAGTCCCACCCAAGTTGTGGGCCCACCGAAAGTGTTAACTGCAACTTTTCCATGTGAGTGGCTGGTCTTGGCTCATGCTTCATAACTTCCTAAATCCTCTTAAACAAACAACAGCCTGCCTCAGTAAACACCCAGCCCTTGTACCTATTGCTAAGTGGCCCCAGACCCAGTATTAGAAGCAGCCAGTCTGGATCCACAGTTTGGCTTTGGCTGGGAACCACCAAACCCAGCTTAAGTAGCAGCCATCTGAGATTGTTTTATAGCCCCTGCAGTGTGGCTCCAGGCAAAATACAGGTGGAGGCTGACCTTGGCCTGCACCACCTGGGAAACCCCAAGCCTGCTCACCCAGTGGATAGCTAAAGACCCTGTCAGAACACCACCACCCTGCTCCTGCTCTTCTGACCCTGCAAAGAGGGTGAAGGTTGATGGTCAGTGGTCTGACTGGTCTGGGTAAATCCCTCCCATTGATCTGCCTACAACAACCAAGCCTCAACTATAAGAGGAGGGTATACTCAGCCCACACGAAGGGCAAACCTCTAGTACTCAGCTTGGGTGATAGGGTAGCCTGTGCCACTGGACCCTACAGAACACCTACTACATTAGGCCACACTACAAAGTCATGGAGTCAAAGCAGATTTACCTAATACGTACAAACAAACACAGGGATGCTTCCCAAATGAGACAAAGAAACGTCCAAATGAAATAATAGGTCAAAACTCCAGAAAAAGAGCTAAATGAAATGGAGATAAGCAGTCTATCAGATGCAGAGTTCAAAACACTGGTCAGAAGGATTCTCAAGGAACTTAGTGAGGACCTCAACAGCATAAAAATGATCCAGTTGGAAACGAAAGATACACTATTGAAATAAAGAACAATTTACAGGAAAACAACAGTAGTGGGGAAAAAGCTGAGAATCACATCAATGATTTGAAACATAAGGAAGAAAAATCAACCAATCAGAACAAGAAGAAGAAAAAGGGATCCAAAAAATGAGGACAGTATGAACAGACTCTGGGACAACTTCAAGTGATCCAACATTTGCATTATAGGGGTTGCAGAAGTAGAAGAGAAAGAAATTGGAAATCTGTTTGAAAAAATATAAAAGAAAAATTGCCTAATCTGGTGAAGGAAATAGACTTGCAATTTTAGGAAACACAGAGAGTCCCAAACAAGATGGATGCAGAGAGGCCCACTCTAAGACACATTATAATTCAAATTTCAAAGGTTAAAGATAAAAAGAGAATCTTAAAAGCGACAAGAGAAAAGCAGTTAGTTTCCCATATGGGAGGTCCCATAAGGCTGTCAGCTGATTTCTGAACAGAAACTTTCAGTCTAGAAGGGATTGTCAAGAAATACTCAAAAGTCAGGAACATCAGGGTCCTATAGCCAAGATTGCTGTACTCAGAAAAGATAACATTTAGAATCAAAGGGCAGATAAAGAGTTTCCCAGACAAGAAAAAACCAAAGGAGTTCATCATTTCCTAACCATTATTATATGAAATGTTAAATAAGAGACTTATTTAAGAAAAAGAAGACCACAGCTAGGGACAGTAAAATGGCAATACATACATATCTATCAACAATTGAATCTTAAAAAACAAACTAAGCAAACAAGAATAACAGAGACAGAATCATGGATCTGGAGAACATTTTGATAGGTGCCAGATGGGAGGGGTGAGGGGAAGAATGGGTGAAGAGGTGAGGGGATTAAGTAGTACAAATATGTAGTTACAGAATAGCAACAAAGATGTAAAGTACAATACAGGAAATGGAGTAGCCAAAGAACTTATTCACATGACCCATGGACATGAACAGTGCTGTGGGGATTGCCTGAGGGAGTGGGCAGTACTGGGTGGAGGGGGAGAAAGGGCAAAAAATTGGGACAACTGTAATATAATCAATAAAATATAATGTAAAGATGTTTTATTCACACCTGAAAGAAACCTGTACCTACTCACAGTCACACCCACCCCAATCCCTAACCTTCAACCCTCCCTCCATGCTCCCTCAGCACCAGGCAACCCACTTATCTACTTTCTTTACTTATGTATTTGACTGTTTTGGACATTTCATCCCTGCCATAATTGGCTGTTTTGTGTGGCTTTTTTTTTCTTCTTTTAAATGAGTTTTAGGGGGTGTTTTATATTTCACAATGGGAGTTGGGAATATCCTCGTAGATTGGAACTTTCGGGTGCATTTTTGTGCTTCTTAGGAAAGGAAAGAAAACCTATAATGTTAAGATTACAAAACGAGTTCTTAGTTCTGTTATTCCTTTATGGAATATGGGGCTTCAAGTTTATACTGCCTAGATTTATTTTTAGTCAATGATGTTTGCTAAAAGCTCTCAGTACATGAAAGGAAATGTATTTTTATTGAAAGATAGCCTGGAACCGACTGTTGATTGTAGGTTAAAGTGGAATTATCCTGTATCCTCTGGAATCTTGTTTTATAAGATAGGTCTCAGTTGAGGGGTTGATGTCATAGGCTTCAAAGGTGATCACTGTGAGGTTATAACATACATGTATTTACGAAGTTCTAGTGAACGTATATAAAATTGTTCAAATACTTAACTGTACCTGTGGAACATCTGAATACTTCATAAAGGTTTTTTTCCTCTCTAGAAAAAATATATGTGTAATAAGAAGGACATCTCACCATTATCAAAAACAAATTAAGAGCTTTTCTAAAAAGCATGGTAAGACTCAAAAACACAAGATAAAACTTTTGAAAAAGGCTTTCCAGTTTTTAACTATAAAGGTGTAATACATACAGTGTAGTGAATACAGCAGAATTCCTGAGGCAGTCCTCTAATAACCTAAAATTTTAAGTGCTGAGAAAAGAATGCAGAGATATAGCCACTTTTTAAAACAATTAGCCCTGGCTGAGGTGTCTCAGTGGATTGAGTGCCAGCCTACAAAACAGGGTCGCTGGTTCGATTCCCAGTCAGGGCACATGCCTGGGTTGCAGGCCAGGTTCCCAGTAGGGGGCTTGTGAGAGGCAACCACACGTTGATGTTTCTCTCCCTCTCTTTCTCCCTCCCTTCCCCTCTCTAAAAATAAGTCAAATCTTTAAAAAATAATTAGTCATCATGTTCTATTAGTCTTCACTGGCCAAGGTGGAGAGAAAGGGAAGGTGATAATAGAGAGTATTAGACATAGAATGCTAGTCAAATTTTGCTCTGTTGATTTGTTTCATTTATTTATTTTGAGATGTAATTTATATATAACATTGGGGAAGTTTTAAGGTGCAGAATTATTGATTTGATATATTTATATATTGCAGTATTACCAGTGTAACATTAGCTAACACCTCCATCTGGTTACATGATTATCATTTTTGTTTTAAGGTGAGAATATGCTCCATAATTTAGAATACATTTTCAGTTAATCAGATATAGTCTCATATTAATGTTTATGTTAAATTATTTTAGCAGTCATTTTGGGAACATCAATTTTTATGTGAATCTATGCTGCACATCTAAAGAGAACTAGTATAGCATCTATGTAGTCACATAACTGGTTTGTAAACTGTAATGCTAAGCAAGCATATAATGATTGATGGGCATTGTTCCCCTCCCAAGGAAAGACTATGGAGTTACTAAAATGTTATTTTAAAATAACTAGGAAGAAAGGAAATTATTTGCTTTTTGAAAGGGTTTTTCTTATACCTAAGGCAAAAAATTGTAAGATGGGTAGATAGTAATTTTTGGACACAGTGTGTGACTGAGTAGTTGAGTAGCTCTGTTGGCTTCTTGTTTAGATAATACATCCATACAGTTTAAATAAAAGGGTACAAAAGGATTTTTTAAGTGAAAGTCTTTTTTTCTGCCTCTGTTCCCTGGCCACCAAATTTACTTCCCTAGAGATAGCCATTGTTACCAGTGGAGGGTGTGCAGTTCTAGAAGTACATTGTGCACATACAAACAAAAATATGTATGACAAGTTTATTTATACATTTTTCCCTTCCCTTTTGTACAATAGTAGTACATACATACATTGCTCTGTTTCTCCCCTCCCCACACTTAACTCACTATCTGGAGTTTACTTGTATTTGCACATAAGAGCTTCCTCACTTTTTATTCTCATAGCTGCACAGGTAAGTAACAGTTTAATGGGAAAAGAGGCTTTTAATATTGTGGATAATTGGGAGTTGAGTATATTATAGTATTTTAAATCAAATTTGTCAGTGTGATCTGCATAGACTGAGAAAATTGACCAAGAAGTAGAGTTTAGAGTAGCCTCTGAAATGAAGATAAAATGCTTGTTTTTTCAGTGGATGATAGCAAATATGGAAAAGATTCTCAACCACAGAAATAGAATAGCTGTCAGATATCAAGGCATATAATGATAGACAGCATGTATTGAGTGATTACTGTGTGCCATACACTGCTTATTGCTATATACTTAACTTGTTTGAGTGATACAACACTATCTTGAGACTAGTGATGGTGTTACCCTCATCTTTCACAGTGGAGAAAGTGAGGTTTTTAGTGGACAGTTATTTGCACAAGGCCATACAAAATAATTGGAGATTTATGCATTTCTGTAAGCAACATCATCTTTTACTATCTACCACAGTATTAACTCTTGCTTTATATCAGAGGAAGTGCTGAAAACATTTGATCTGTGAAATTACTTTTGAATTTTAAAGGAAGTAATGATGTATATTTAACCCAAATAGATTTGTTTTAAATTTTTTTTATTTATTGATTTTAGGGAGAGGGGGAGAGAAAACATCAATTTCCTGTTCTATTTACTTATGTTGGTTGATTATTTTATGTGCACAGACCAGGGATTAAACTTGCTACCTTGGCATATCTGGGTGACACTCTAATCAACTGAAATCTAGCCAGAGCTACCAAAGAGAAATTTTGTATTGTCTTGGTATCCTGTGATTTTCAGAAGACCTATTTTTTGTATATGCTCTAATAAAAGATTAATGATAATCTGAAAAGTCTATATAGTAAATTGAGTTAACAAATGTATCCTTTTATATTTGATAAATTTGCCACTCAAAATTTAAATTTCTCTTAAATTTTGTGACATCTAATATTGAGTATATGTATATTTTATTCAGTATGATTAGTCAAAACAAATAGAAATAACCACTTTGAGTATTTTTTAATAAAGTGTTGTGATTCATAAAGAAACCTTAAGAGTTCATTTCCTTAATCTTACTTTAGGTTAAACCATTTATGATATATATGCATCTTTTTTTAAAAATGAGTAGACAAAGCCATGCCTTTATATATATATATATATTACTGTCAGAAAGTTCATATATCTGAGTTAGAGCCTTTGTATTTAATATTAAAATTTTTTCAATTTTTTTCCACTTGCAAAAAGGAATTTCCATTTTCAAAACTTTTGGTAAGGTTTTAACAATAATAGAATTATTTACTCAATGTTGCAAATAGGGTATTTTAATTCTAATGTTAGAATGCCCAAGGACTCAATCTAATGCCTATGTTGTTTTCTTTTTTTTTTTTACTTACTGTCTTTCTTACCCCTGAAATACTAATTTCATGATTTTTAAATTTTAATCACTGCTATATCCCCAATACTGGGAATGTTGCCTGGCACATAGGAGGTGCTTTAAAAAAAAGAAAGAAATTATTTATTTATTTATTTATTTATTTATTTATTTATTTATTTTTACAGAGAGCGGAAGGGTGAGAGAAAGAGGGAGAAAAACACTGATATGCGAGAGAAACATTGACTGGTTGCCTCTCACACACCCCCAACTGGGTACCTGGCCTGCAACCCAGGCATGTGCCTTGACCCTGAGAATCTAACTGGCAACCTTTTGGTTTGCAGATGGGCAGTCAGTCCACTGAGCCACACCAGCCAGGGCAGTAGCTGCTTTTTAGATGTTTGTGGAATGAATGAATATTGAAGTAATCACTAGTTACTTTGGAAAACATTTGTAAATTCTGCTTTAAGTTTTTTAAAATGTATTTTTACTGCTGCTTGAATACAGTACGTATTACAGTAGAATCATTTTATAGTCTTTGGAGTGCTTTACGAGTTGACTGCTGATAGTAGGACTGAGTCTGTGCTGGTCATTGAGATTAGGAAAGATATTTGCTATGGGGACTATATTTAGAATGGATAGAGTAGGTTACTTTTACTCAAGGCTGCACAGTTTTGTTTATCTCTGGAAGTGTTACTTGAAGTTATTTTGAACCTACATCTAGGGAAAACTATAGCTGCTGTCTGAGATATTTGGTATTAGGCTCTTTGGTGGTAACAAGCAAGAAGTCATGCTGACTGATTGGGTTTAAAATTGTTGCTGAATTGATTTTTATTTATAAAATCATTTTGAGAACTGTTTGCATTAATCAAAGTACACTTTTGTTTCTAGGTGAAAAATTTAGAGAACTAATGGATAAGTTCCTGAGGGTTAACTTCAGTAAAGGCTGCCCACCCTTGTTTACTACTTTGAAATCTTTATATTACAATACAGAAAAGGTAAAATTTGGTCTTCATTCAGTTTTGCTATAGTCTTTTTACTAAATTGTTTAGAAAGATTTCCATGTAAATAATATGCTATGATTTAATCATTTTCTGTTTTAATAATGTTATTCACTTGAAATTATGTTCATGTGGTGTAAGTTCTATCAAAAGGAGTGTCAATGTGAAATTTACAGAGTAAAGACTTTATAAAAGCACTAAGATGATTAAAGATTGTCGTTATTTTTAACGGCTATACTTTTATGTAAATTTGACATATTGTCACCAGAGGTCTATATTTAACTATTTTGTGATTAATCATTTATTGTTTCATAATATGATTGTGGACTTTTTAATTTGTTATGCATGCTTTTAAAATTAGAGAGCATGAATAATTGAGTTAGTGCAACAGTAACATGCCATTTGGTACTATTGGTTTTAACTCATAAGGCTACATTTTAATAAATATAGCTTAGGTAGTTCTTGAATAAAGAGGATAATACTTTTCTGCTTTTTTTTAATGAGAAAAGAGGCACTTGGTCTTAAATTAGAAAGATAATTAATTAGAAAATTAAAAGTGAATACAAGACAAGTTGTAATTCTGTTTCCAATCATTGCTTCTTAATTTAAGTTCTAAAATTTTGTTTTCTGTAGCTGAGTTTTTGAAAGTTACTGGTGCATAAGAAAAAGATTTCATGATGCTTTTAGTTAACCCTGTGTCATTTTATTTAGCTTCAACCCATAATATTTGTGAATAATAAACTATTGAAAACAAGGTCAATAATAGGTATAACTGATTGGCACTTTCTTCCTCATGGCAGCAGGTTTCATGAACTAAAAGTGACAACTGATTGTATCTAGTACTGGTTAGTAGAAATTGTCATTTACATTTAAGAAACTACATTTCTTTAATATCTGTAGTATGCTTTATTTAACTGTAATGGTACTGTTGATTTTTAATAAATAGTGATTGATTCTTAGGAAACATGTAGCAGTGACTACCAAAAATTTCTGTGGGTTATTTAAAATTACTTTTGCCAAACTTCCTTTTTTTCCTTTGGCAAAGGTGACAGGGAGGAAAGGTGAGATGAAAAGTCAGAAATAATAAAGAACTTACGTATGTGAATTAGAATACTGCTTTTATAACAAACATACTCTTGCAGCAACTACTGAATACAGTGGTCATTAAAGAATTTGTTTCCCTTAGACTTTCACTGGCTTTCTCAGTAATCACAAGGGGCATAGGCTTTTTATTTTTTTCAAATCCCTCCAATATTTGATCCAAAATTACCATCATAAAGGTGTTAAGTATTTGTTGATGTTTTATAAAGTATGGGATTTGCATTTTTAAAGGAGGCACTGATAATGTATTTATATAGGAACCATTGACTTTTTTTTTTAAGGTGGCAGAGCCCTTTTTTATTTTTTAATTTATCGATTATTTTAGAGAGAGAGGGGGCGCAAGGGAGGGAAAGAGAGAAACAAACATTGATTTGTTGTTCCACTTATTTATTCATTCATTGGTTGATTCCTGTATTTGCTTTGATTGGGGATTGAACCTGCAACATTTACTAATCATGTCAATGCGATTCCTAACCAACTGAGCTACTTGGCCAGGGCTGACATTTCTTTAATTTTTAAAGCATACAGCAGACATTTTACCAAGTGCTTTTAAGAATTGAATTAAGCTCTGAAAATTGAGTTTTAGTTACCAGAACTTAGTACAGTGAGAAAAAATTCACAAGTATGGGAAATACTTCTCAAATGATTATGGCCACATATAGTTGTCTTTACTGATAAATGCATTTCAAAATGTGCATATTTGTAATCAGCAACGAGTCCTGTTTTTAGCTAAGGGCTGTATTTTAATGCTTGAGGAAGGATTTCAAAGAGATTAAAGTTGATAAACAATTATGGTCTTCTAACCTTCCAAGTCTGAAGAATAAGCCACATCAGGTAGCATGAAAATAAAATAATCTTTTGAAGTTAGTCCAGGATACAGTATGATTGTAAAAAAAAGTATTTTAAAAAATATCTCCAGCATTTTGAATCGTGAATATACAATTTAAGACTATTAAGACCATTCTTTGCCCTGGCTGGTGTGGCTGAGTGGATTGAGTGCCGGTCTGCAAACTGAAAGGTCACCAGTTTGATTCCCAGTCAGGGCACATGTCAGGGTTGTGGGGCAGGTCCCCAGTTGGGGACATGTGAAAGGCAACCTATGGATGTTTCTCTCATACATTGATGTTTCTCTCCCTCTCTTTCTCCTTTCCTTCCCTTCTCTCTCTAAAATAAATAAAAATTAAAAAATATATATATTAAAAAAACATTCTTCATGTAAATTCCTTTTAAGGTTTTTATCCTCTGAATTTACTTTTGGTCCACATGTTGATATAGGACCAGCCTGTTCCATGTCTCTTCCCTTCCTACCAGTCTGGATAGATGTGATTTCTTTAATTCTGTAGTTGTCAGACTTCCATTGAACTCAATTACTGACAGTTCTAAGTGGTAATTGTTCTATAATTTAGTTGTGTGGTTGTTCGAGGAAGCAAGCCTTGTTTACGTATGCCGCCATCTTGCAAAATTTAAAGTTTTATGAAGTCCAACTTACCTTTTTTCTTTTTTGTTGCTTGTGCTTTTGTGTTGTATCTAAGAAATCATTTCCAAATTCAAGGTCATTGTGATTTACATTGTTACTTCTAACAGTTCTAACTTTTAGTTTTTACACTGAGGTCTTTGATGCACTTTGAATGCATCATTGTATATGGTATGAAGTAGGAGTCCAGCTTCTTTTGCATGTGACTATTCATTTTTTCCAGCACCATTTGTTGAAGAGATCATATTCTTTCTCCATTAAAAGATCTTGGCAGCCTTGTTGAAGTAAATGGACCAAAAATGTGAGGGTTCATTTCTGGTCTCTCAGTTCTGTTCTACTGGTTTGTATGCTTATCCTTATGCCAGTAACACTCGTCTTTTCTATTTTTTCTCTTTTTAATTGAATTTATTAGAGTGACATTTATTAATAGAATTACGTAGCTTTCTGGTATTCAATCCTGCCATACATCATCTATACATTCATCTTGATTACTATAGCTCTGGGGTAAGTTTTGAAATTAGGAAGTATGAATGTGCCTAGTTTGGTTTTTTACAAATCCACTTTGGCCATTTAAGATTTTTAAATTTCCGCTTAAATTTTAGGAACAGCTTTTCAATTTGTACAAAGAAGCCAGCTGGGATTTTATAGGGATGGCATGAATCCATAGATCACTTTGAGAAGTATTCCCATTTTAACAACATTAAATCTTTCAATCTGTGAACATTTGATGTCTTTTCATTTATTCAGATCTTCTTTAATTTTTTAAATATTTTTATTTTTTTAAATTACAGGTTATATTTAATATTATTTTCTATTAGTTTCAGGTATAAGTATAATGGTTTGATAGTCATATACCTAACAAAGCCACTCCCCTGTCTCCCCCTCCACTGCTAATATTCAAGTACCCAGTTGGCACCTACATGGTTCCTAGCAATACTATTGACCATATTCCTTATGCTGTACTTTACATCCTTGGCACTGTTTTGTGACTATCAGTTTGTACTTCTTAATCCCTTCACCTTTCTCACCAAACCCCCTCCATGTTCTCCCCTCTGGTAACCATCTGTTCTGTGTATCTATGAATCTGTTACTATATTTTTGTTTGTTTGTTTTCCTTTTTTGATTCTACATGTAAGTGAAATCATGTGGTATTTGTCTTTTTCTGTTTGACTTATTTCAGTTAATATAACACTTTCTAGGTCCATCCATGCTCTCTCAAATGGTAAGATTTTTTAAATTTTTTTTATGCTTGAGTCATATTCTATTGTATAGATTCCATTGTCTATTTATTGATGGGCCCTTGGGTTGTTTCCATAGCTTTGCTCTTGTAAATAACACTGTAATGAACATAAGGGTGCATATATTCTTCAGAATTAGTGTTTTGAGTTTTTTTTGATAAATACCCAGAAGTGGAAGTGCTGGGTTGTAAGGCAGTTCTAGTTTTAATTTTTTGAGGATCATCCATACTGTCTTTCATCGTACCTGGACAAGTCTTCATTCCTACCAACAGATGAGGGTTCTCTTTTCTCTACACGCTTGCCAACTCTTGTTGCTTGTAGATTTTTTTAAGTTTTTAATGTTTATTTTTATTTTTTAAATCTTTTTTCAATTACAGTTTACATTCAATATTATTTTGTATTAGTTTCAGGGGTACAGCATAGTGGTTAGACAATCATATATTTTACAAAGTGTTCCCCCTGATATTTCCAGTATTCAATAGACACTGTACAGTTACCACAATGTTATTGACTATATTTCCTTTGCTGGACTTTATGTCCCTATGACTGTTTTGTATCCACTAGTCTGTACTTCTCAATCCCTTCAACTTTTTCACCCAGTTCCGTAACTCCAACTCAGTCAACCATGAATCTGTTTTGTGTATCTATGAGTCTGTTTCTGTTTTGTTTGTTTATATTTTCATTAGAGCTTACATATAAGTGAAATAATATTTGATTTTCTCTGACTTGTTTACTTAGCATACTACCCTCTAGGTCCATCCATGCTTTTGCAAATGGTAAGACTTCATTCTTTATTATGGTTGAATAATATTCCAATGTATATATGTACCATTGCCTTTTTATCACTCATCTATTGATGAGCACTTTGATTGTTTTCACAGTTCAGCTATTGTAAATAATGCTTCAATGAACCTAGGGGTGCATATATTCTTTTGATTTAGTGTTTTGGGTTTCTTTGGATAAATACTAAGAAGTAGAATCACCGGCTCATAAAGCAGCAGTAATTTAAAATTTTTGAGGACCCTCCGTACTGCTTTCCACAGTAGCTGCACCAGTCTGCATTCCCACCAACAGTGAAGGAAGGTTCCCTTTTCTTCATATCCTTGACAACACTTGTTTGTGGATTTATTGATAATAGCTGTTCTGACATGTGTGAGGTGATACCTCATTGTGGTTTTAATTCACATGCCTCTGATGATTAGTGATGTTGAGCATCTTTTCAGATATCTGTTGGCCATCTGCATGTCCTCTTTGGAGAAATGTCTGTTCAGGTTCCCTGCTTATTTTTTAATTGGATTGGTTATATTACGAATTTTTGGTATTAACTCCTTATCAGATATATCATTGGTAAATATCTTTTCTCTTTTAGTAGGTCATCTTTTTGTTTTGTTGATGGTTCTCTTTGCTGTTCAAATCTTTTAAATTTGATGTAGTCCAACTTGTTTATTTTCTTTTGTTTCCTCTGCAAGAGGATATATATAAGAAAAAATACTGCTTATAGAAATGTCAGACTTTCGGTCAAGATGGAGGCATTGGTAGACACGCTTTGCTACCTTGTACAACTATAAGAAAGATCATAGCTAACCTGAAAACAAAAAAATACCCAGAACTGCCAGAAAATTGGCAGATAACTTTGCTGAAATTGTTAATTCTAACAGGTTTTATTTTTTAATGGAATCATTCGGATTTTCTATTAATAAGATCATATCATCTACAAACAGATGTTTTTACTTCTTTCTAATTTGAATGCCTTTTACAGTTACTTCTTTTTCTGCCTTCTTTGGCTAGAACTTACCATGCTGTGTTGACTAGAAGTGATGAAAGCAGGCATTCTTTTCTTGTTCTTATCTTAGTGGAAATGTTTTCAGTCTTTCACCATTGAGTATGATGTTCACTGTGGGTTTTTCATATATAGCATTCATTATGTTGAGGTAGTTGTATTTCTACTTTGTTGAGTGTTTTTGTAATGAAACGATGTTGAATTTTGTCATGCTTTTTCTGCATCGGTTCAGATGATCATGTAGTTTTTTCCCTGTCCTTTCATTTATTTATTTATTTTAAAAAATATTTTATTGATTATGCTATTACAGGTGTCCCATTACCTCCCTTCATTCCCCTCCACCCTGCACACCCTCTCCCACCCACATCCCCCCCTTTAGTTCATGTCCATGTGTCATAAGTTCTTTACCTTCTACATTTCCTTCACTATTCTTGCCCTCCCCCTGTCTATTTTCTACCTACCATCTGTGCTACTTATTCTCCA
>JAPYXV010002173.1:0-13383 GCA_028533065.1 Trachops cirrhosus
ACATATGAGTGAAATCATATGGTATTTGTCTTTCTCTGATGAACTTGTTTCACTTAGCATAATGTTCTCCAGATCAATCCATACTGTCACAAACAGTAAAATTTTCTTCTTTTTTATGGCCGAGTAGAATTCCATTGTGTAAATATTCCATAGTTGTTTTATCCACTCATCTACTGATGGATACTTGGACTGCCTACATATCTTGGTGATTGTAAACAATGCTGCAATGGACATAGGGATGCTTATGTTCTTTCAGGTTAGCATTTTGGGTTCCTTTGGATATATTCCCAGAAGTGGGGTCACTGGGTCAAAAGGCAGATTCATTTTTAATTTTTGAGGTATGTCCACACTGCTTTCTACACTGGCTTCACCAGTCTGCATTCCCACCAACATTGCAAAAGGGTTCCCCTTTCTCCATGTCCTCGCCAGCACTTGTTGTTTGTTGCTTTACTGATGATAGCCATTCTGACAGGTGTGAGATATTTCATGGTGGATTTTTTTATTGCTGTTCAAGTACAGTTGTTTCTATTTTCCCATCACCACTTTCCCTTATCCCACCTACCCCTACCTCCCACCCTCAATCTTATCCCCTTTGGCTGTGGCCATTGGTCCCTTATACATGTTCCTTGATGACTCTTCCCCTTCTTTCCCCAGTATCCCTCTCTCCCCTCCTCTCTGGTTATTGTCAGTTTGTTCTTTATTTCAATGTCTGTGTTTATATTTGCTTGCTTGTTTGTTTTGTTAATTAGGTTCCACTTATAAGTGAGATCATATGATATTTATCTTTTACTGCCTGATTTCTTTCACTTAACATAATGCTCTCCAGTTCCATCCATGCTGTCATGGTGGTTTTGATTTGCATTTCTGTGATGATTGGTGATGTTTAGCATCTTTTAATATGTTTATCAACCCTGTGTATATCTTCTTTGGAAAAGTGTCTATTTCGGTCCTTTGCCCATTTTTTAATTGGGTTGTTAGGGGGGTTTTTTCGGTGTTGAGTTTTGTAAGTCATTTATAATTTTTGCATATTAACCCCTTATCAGATGTATCAGTGAATATGTTCTCCCATTCTGTGGTTTCTCTTTTTATTTTTTTTTATTATTTCATTTGCTGTGCAAAAACTTTTTAGTTTTATGTAGTCCCATTTTTATTTTTTCTTCTGTTTCCTTTGCCTGGGGAGATATATCTGATATAAAATTTCTACAAGCAATATCTGAGATTTTGCTGCATTTGCAGATGACATGATACGGTACATAGAGAACCCCAAAGATTCCACCAAGAAACTACTAAAACTGATAAATAAATTCAGCCAAATAACAGGATACAAAATTAATATCCATAAATCAGTTACATTTTTATATGCCAATAATGAACTAACAGAATGGGAAATTAGAAAAACAATCCCATTCACAATTGCTTCAAAAAGAATAAAATACCTACGAATAAACCTAACCAATGATGTAAAAGACCTGCAGTCAAGAAATTATAAAACACTGAAGAAAGAAATCAAAGAGATAAAATAATTGGGACCATATACCATGTTCATAGATAGGAAGAATTAACATCATTAAAATGTCCATACTAGCCAAAGCAAACTATACATGTAATGTATTTCTTATCAAGATTCCAATGTCATATTTCACAGAACTATAATGAATATTTCAAAAATTTATATGGAACCATAGAAAGCCCTGCATAGCAACAGTGATCCTGAAGAACAAAGTTGGAAGAATCATGTTACCTAATATCAAACTATACTACCAGGTCATAGTAATCAAAACAACCTGGTACTTGCATTAAAACAGACACATAGATCAATGGAACAGATTAAAGAGCCCAGAAATAACCCACACCTTTATTCTCAATTAATATTTGACAGAAGAATCAAGCACATACAATAGGCTAAAGATAGCTTATTTAATAAATGGTGTTGGGAAAATTAGACAGATCCATACAGGAAAATGAAACTAGACCATGTTCTTACACCACACACAAGAATAAATTCAAAATGGATCAAAGACTTAAATGTTCATACTTCTTTAAATCTCAGGTCAGATATTATTTCTTCACTGCAGCCTTTACTAACTACCAGGTAAAACCTGGTTCCCCATAACATACACTTTTACTGCATGTTCCTCCTTCTTATCACAGTTTGCACATTTATTTATTTGTGTAACTATTTGATTAATGTCTGTCTTTCTAAGGAGACTGAAAGCTCCACAAAGACAAGGACACAGTCTGTTTTTCTCCTGATTAGGATCAAGGAAACTAACTGTACACCAACTGGTTCTCAGCAAAGATTTAAGGGATAGAAGGAGAAATAGGAACTCACAGCACTGAATAAATCTTTATTATCAGCAGGATTGCTATTGATTCTACCTTGCATTTTCCTTCACTCTGACTCATAGGGCTGCCAGGATATTCTTCCTTCATCAAAAAAGGTGATGACAAAGGCCATGAGAAAAGTGATGGGTAGAAAGACTCAAAGCACAGGTGGAAAACTGGCTTCCAGCTATAAGGAGGCAGGGTGTGGATTGGATTTACTATTATTATTAATTATTATTATTATTCTAGAATTTTGCATACATTCTGAATAAGATTTATTCTTAATTTTACTTGTCATACTTTGCTTGTTTCATTTTGATACCAAGGGGAGTTTTCTCTCTCTTTTCATTTTCAAGAAGAATTTGAAAACATTTGAAACTGTGTTTGAAGTGGAAACTTGAAAATCTGTAAGAATTTGCCTGTAACACTGCATGAGTCTGGTGTTTTTTCCATGGGCAGATTTTAAAATACTCATCCAGTTTGTTTAATTCCAAAACTTTTCAGGTTTTCTAATTCAATTGCAGATAATCTCAGATTTTTTAAACCCAAGTCTTGAAATATATTTCTAAAAGTTTGTTTTGTTTAAATGTTTGTAATTTTTAAAATATTTTGAACCTATAACAATGTCACACTTTTCAGTACTATTATTATTTGTCCTCACCACACTGCTTTTCTTGATCAATATTGTGAGAGATTCATTTTGCCATCTTTTCCAAAAACCAGTTTTTGACATTATTGACACTCCCTATTTCATCTTTGTCTGCTATTTCAGTTATTTCTGCTCTTATCTTTATCATCTCTTTTCTTTTACTTGTAGACTTCTATTATTTTGCTTTTCCTAACTTCTTAAATAAAAACTTTAGGTTATTAATATATTTCATTAATATTTTTTCCAATAAAAATGTCTAAATTTCCTTGTTATGGCTTACTTGAACTGTTTCTCACATATTTTGACATACGGCATTTTTATTATTGCTTACTTGCATTTTGACTTTTCTTTAATTGACATTTGACATGTGAATTAGCAGTTTTGAAAATTTTCCCAGTATATGCAGTTTTTAAAAGTTATTTTCCTTGAGCAGTCAGACAGAATAAACCACTTCACCACAACAAAACTGGTAGGGATTATAGAGGAGGTACAGGAGGGCTAACTAGATTCCCACAGGTGGTAGCTGAAGTTCCAGAGGGATATTTCAGCTGCCAGGGGTTCACCTAAGGAAGTGTGGGGTCCAAACCCCAAGCTGAGCTCCCCACCCTACAACACTGGAGCCAGAAAGAAACCCAGATAACATCCAGCTATAAAAAGCAGCAGGGTTCCTCTCTGCCAGCAAGAGACAGCTGGAGATACAGAGAGCTTCTTAAAGGTCCAATGCACAAAATTTTTTCAGCCACTGGGGGCCAGCCAAGGGATGGCAGAGTAAACTAGAGATGCTTGAAAAGAGTTTGGGGTTGGTGGCTCTGGGGAGAGAACTGAAGGAACAGTCAACAGGATCCCTGTGCTGAGTCATTTCCCATACTGCAAAAGTCATCTTTCTAAGGCAGAGCACTCCTCTTTAAGTGGCATCAGATCCCTGAGGAGATGCAGTAGCCCTGCCTGCAGCAATTACTCTGCCCCACCCTATGGTGCTGAAGCTGAGCTGCTGATTAGAGCTTCAGGCTATATCATTGATTATTTTAACAACTAAAGTGGAAAATACAAAGAAACAGCCAAAATGGGAAGACAAAGAAACAGATCCCAAATGAAAGTAAAAGAGAATTCTTCAGAAGAACTAGATGAAATGGAGGCAACCAATTTATCATATAGAAAGTTTAGAGTAATGATTATAAGCATACCCAACATCATGAAAAAAGACCAGTCAGAAATAGAGAACACAATATCTGAAATAGGTAATACACTGGAAGGAGGAATAAACAATAGGTTAGATGAAGCAGAGGATCGAATCAGTGATTTGGAAGACATGGTAGAAACACACTGGCAGAGGAGCAAAAAGAAAAGGGATTTTTTATTTTTTTTAGAGTTTATTTATTTATTTTTAGAGAGAGGGGAAGGTAAGAAGAGAGAGGGAGAGAAACATCAATGTGTGGTTGCCTCTCATGTGACCCCTGCTGGGGAGCTGGTCCACAACCCAGTCATGTGCCCTGACTGGGAATCGAACTGTGACCCTTTAGTTCACAGGCCCATGCTCAATCCACTGAGATATACCATCCAGGGTAGAAAAAGGATTTCTTTTACATAAGAAGAGCTTAAGAAACACTTTGGACACCATGAAGAATAACAACATCCACATCATGGGAATACCAGAAGGAGAAAAGAGCAAGCAAGGGATCAATAACCTATTTGAAGAAGTAATCACCAAAACCTTACCTAGTCTGGTAATGGAAAAAGACACACAAGTACAGGAAACTCAGAAACTCCCAAACAAGTTGGACCCAAAGAAGCCTACATCATAATTGAAATGACAAAGTTTAAAGACTAGGA
Source organism: Trachops cirrhosus (assembly GCA_028533065.1). Lineage (NCBI taxonomy): Eukaryota > Metazoa > Chordata > Mammalia > Chiroptera > Phyllostomidae > Trachops > Trachops cirrhosus. The sequence continues at coordinate 4,805 of JAPYXV010002173.1, forward strand.
GAGAATCCTAAAAGCCTCAAGTGAAAAGCAGGTAATTACATACAAGAGAGCACTAATTAGATAGTCATCTGATTATTCAATAGATACATTTCAGGCCAGAAGGCAGTGGTGTGAAATATTCAAGGGGATGAAAAACAAAGACATACAACCCAGGCTACTCTATCCAGCAAAGTTATCATTTAAAAGTGAAGGAGAATTATGGTACTTCCCAAACAAGAAAAAGCTAAAGGAGTTGGTTAACACCAAACCAGTACTGCAACAGATGTTAAAAGACTTGCTTAAAGAAGAAGAAAAAGAGAAAGAAAAAAAAAAACAAAAAAAAATAGTCTAACAATAAAATGATATATATATCAATAATCACCTTAAATGTAAATGACTTAAATGCTCCAACCAAAAAACAAAGGATAGCTGAATGGGTAAAAATAACAGGACCCATATATATGCTGCCTCCAAGAGACTCAATTCAGATTGAAAGATACACACAGATTAAAAGGGATGGAACACTTGCAATGAAGATGGTGGAATAGGTAAACCCAGCTCACTCTCTCATACAATCACATCAAAATCACAACTAAAATATAGAACAACCATCACTCAGAACCATAAGAAATCTAATTGAATGGAAGTCTGGCAACTACAGGTTCAAGAAACCACATCCATCCAGACTGGTAGGAGGGACAGAGATGTGAAACAGGCTGGTCCCACATCCTCATGTGTTATATAAAAATTTGGGAGAGATATCTCTAGAATGAGAAGTCTCAGCCCCATATCAGGGCCCCCAGTGCAGGGTTCCTGTGCCAGGAAGATAAATCACCAAAATTTCTGGCTGCAAAAACCAGAAGGGATTGAGTTGGTGAAAGAAACTACTGGAGCCACAAGCAGTTTCTTTAGAGAACCCATGCATACATTTACCCAGACTTACTCCCTCTGAGCTATAGCACCAGGGTATCAGTTTGAAAGGCACTAGTGGCATACAGGGAGGGACTAAACTGTCTGGCATCAAGGTAAAAGCTAGGGAACAGCTTTCTCCCAGACAAAAAGGTGGGCAGAGGCCACTGTCCCTTTTCTGAGCCTTCCACTTACAGAGCCACAGAGCTGGCTGGCAAGTGCTATATCTGAGACTCCATCAACCTAGCTAACACTGTTTGCCCTGCCCTGGAGATCCCCTGACACTCTGTCCCACCCAAGTTATGAGCCTACCCAAACTGTTAACAGAGACTTTTCTGCATGAATGACTGGTTTTGGCTCATGATTCACAACTTCCTAAATCCTATTTAAAAAGCCACAGCAAGCCTCAGTAAGACCTCAGCCCCCATAAATCTTACTAAGTGGCCCCAGGCTTAGAACTAGCAATAGGAAGCCTAAATTCATAGCTTTGCTTTGCCTATGAATCTCCAAGCCCAGGACAAGTAGCAGCCATCTCAGATTGCTTTACAACTCAAGCAAGATGGCCCCAGGTAGAACACAGTATGGGGCAGACCATGGCCTGTACCACCCCAGAAACCCTATAGCCAGCACCCACAGTGGACACCTACAGACCACATCAGAGCACCACCACCCTGTCCCCACACTACTGATCCTCCACAGAAGGTGGAGATTGGTGGTCAGTGGTCACAGCCAGACCTTGCAGCTGACTGGCCTGGGTGAATCCCTCACATTCACCTGCCAACAACAATCAAGATTCAACTACAAAAGGAGGGTGTACCCAACCCACATGAAGGGCACACCATGAGTATATAGGTTGGGTGGTAGGAAAAGCTGTACCACTGGAACCAACAGGACACCTACTAGATTAGGCCATACTACCAAGACAAGGAATCATAGCAGCTCTACCTAATACACAGAAACAAACACAAGGAGGCTGCCAAAATGAAGAGATAATGAAACATGGCCCAAATGAAAGAACAGATCAAAACTCCAGAGAAAGAACGAAAACAAGTGGAGATAAACATTCTATCAGATGCAGAGTTCAAAACCCTGGTTATAAGGATGCTCAAGGAACTTAGTGAGGACCTCAACAGCATAAAAACATCCAGTCAGAAACAAATGATGCATTAATTGAAATAAAGAACAATTTACAGGGAAACAACTGTAGAATAGATGAAGCTGAGAATCAGTAATTTGGAAAGTAAGGAAACAAAAAACAAGCAATCTGAACAACAAGAAGACAAACAAATCCAAAACACTGAGGATAGTATAAGCAGCCTCTGGGACAACTTCAAGTATTCCAACATTTGCATCATGTGGGTACCAGAAAGAGAAGAGATAGCAAGAAACTGGAAATCTGTTTGAAAAAATAATGAAAGTAAACTTCCTTCATTTGGTGAAGGAAATAGACATCCAAGTCCAGGAAGCCAGAAAGTCCCCAAAAAATGGATGAAAAGAGGCCCACACCGAGACACATCATAATTAAAATGCCAAAGGTTAAAGATAGAGAGAATCCTAAAGCAGCAAGAGAAAAACAATTACTTGCCTACAGGGGAGTTCCCATGAGACTGTCACCTGACTTCTCAAAAGAGATTTTGCAGGCTAGAAAGGTTTGGCAAGAAATATTCAATGTGATGATAAGCAAGGGCTTATAGTAAAGATTGCTCTACCCAGCAAAGGTATCATTTAGAATCAAAGAACAAATAAAAACAAGGAAAAACTAAAGGAGTTCATCATCACCAAACCATTATTATATGAAATGTTAAAGGGACTTATTTAAGAAAAAGAAGAAGATCAAAACGATGTACAATAAAATGGCAATAAGTACATATATAACAACAATTGCATCTAAAAATAAACTAAGCAAAAAAAATAACAGAGACAAAATCATGGACATGGAGACAATTTTGATGGTTGCCAGATGGAAGCAGGTGTGAGGGAATGGTTGAAGAGGTGAGGGGATTAAGAAATACAAATAAGTAGCTACAGAATAGCCATGGGCACAATGTAAAGTACAGTATAGGAAATGGAGTACCCAAAGAAATTATATGTATGACCAATGGACATGAACAGTGGTGTGGAGACTGCCTGATGGAGTGAGGGATGCTAGGTACAGGGGAAAATGGGAGGAAAATTGGGACAACTGTAATAGCATAATCAATAAAATATAAAGCAAAAAAAAGTAAAGGAATGGGAAAAGGTATTTGATGGAAATTGAAAGGAAAAAAGCTGGAGTAGCAGTACTTACATCCAATAAAGTAGACTTTAAAATTAAGGCTAACAGAAAGACACTACATAATGATAAAGAGGACAATACAACAAGAGGATAAACCCTAATAAATGATTACACACACAACATAGGAGCACCTAAATGTGTGAAGCAAATCTTGATGAACAGAAAGGGAGATGTCAACAGAAATACAGTCATATTTAAGTATTTTAACTGCCCATTGACTTTAATGGATAGATCTTTTAGACAGAAAATCAACAAGGAGACAGAGGCCTTAAATGATACACTGGGTCAAATGGATTTAATTGATATAATGGATTTAATTGATATATTCAGAGATTTTCACCTCAAAGCAGCAGAATATACATACTTTTCAAGTGCACATGGAACATTATCTAGGATAGACTATATGTTACAACACAAAACAAGTTACAATACATTTAAGATTGAAATCATATCAAGCATTTTTACTAAACACAATGCTATGAAACTAAAAGTCAATCACAAGGACAACAATGAAAAGCATGCAAATATATGGAAGCTAAATAACCAACAATTGGTGGTTATACACCAACAATGAAATAACAGAAACAGAATTCAGGAAAAAATACCATTTGATATAGCAACAAGAAAAGTAAAGTACCTAGGAATAAACCTAACCAAGGTGGTAAAAGACTTGTATTCAGAAAACTATACAACACTAAATAAAGAAATTAAGGAAGACACAAGCAGATAGAAGCATGCACCATGCTCATGGATTGGAAGAATTAACATCAACAAAATGTCCCTACTACCCAAATTGATTTACAGATTCAATGCAATCCCTATTAAAGTACCAATGACATATTTCACAGACATAGAACAAACATTTCAGAAATTTATATGGAACCATAAACAACCCAAATAGTTGCAGCAATTTTGAAAAATAAGAAGAAAGCAGGAGGGATCACAATACCTGATATCAAACTGTATCACAAGGTCACTATAATCAAAACAGACTGGTACTGGCATAAGAACAGACACATAGACCAATGGAACAGAATACAGAGCACAGAAATAAACCAAAATCTCTATGGTCAATTAATATTTGACAGAAGGGGAAGAAGCATAAAATGTAGTAAAAATAGTATCTTCAAGAAATGGTGTTGGGAGATCTGGACAGCTATGCAAAAAAATGAAACTTGACCACCAACTCACAACATACACAAAAATAAATTCAAGGTGGATAAAAGACTTAAATACAAGTCCTGACACCATAAAAGTCCTAGAGGAAAACATCCGCAGGAAAATCTCAGACATTCCATGCAGCAACATCTTCACTGATATGTCCCCTAAAGCAAGGGACATAAAGGAAAGAATAAACAAATGAGATCCCATCAAATTAAAAAGCTTCTGCATGGCTAACCAAAACAGCATTAAAATGAAAAGAGAGCCAACCGTATGGGAAAACATATTTGCCAATGACTTCTCAGACAAGGGTTTAATCTCCAAAATACATAAAGAACTTACATGACTCCACTCCAGGAAAACAAAAAACCCAATTAAAATATGGTCAAAAGACTTGAACAGACACTTCTTCAAGGAGGTCATACAGAGAGCCCAGAGACATGAAAAAATGCTCAGCATCACCAGCCATCAGAGAGATGCAAATAAAAACCACAATGAGATACCAATTCACACCAGTCAGAATGACCATCATAAACAAATCAACAAACAGCTGTTGGAGAGGATGTGGAGAAAAGGGAACCCTAGTGCACAATTGGTAGGAATGCAGACTAGTGCAGCCACTGTGGAAAGCAATATGGAATTTCCTCAGAAAACTAAAAATGGATCTGCCTTTTGACACAGCAATTCCACTGCTGAGATTATATTCCAAGAACCCTGAACCACGAATCCAAAAGAACCTATGCACCCCAATGTTCATAGCAACACAATTTACAATAGCCAAGTTCTGGAAGCAACCTACATGCCCATCAGGAAATAAGTGGATCAAAAAACTGTGATACATTTACCCAATGGAATACTATGCAACAGAGAGAAAGAATGAGCTCCCACCCTTTGTGACAGCATGGATAGAACTGGAAAGCATTATGCTAAGTGAAATAAGCCAGGCAGTGAGGGACAAATACCATATGATCTCACCTTTAACTGGAACATAATCAACAAAAGAAAAAAGCAAGCAAAATATAACCAGAGACATTGAAATTAAGAACAATCTAACAATAGCCAGAGGGGACAGGGGAGGGCACAATGAGAGGAAGGGTTTTTAAGAACTACTATAAAGGACACAGAGACAAAACCAAGGAGGAGTGTGGAAGCAAAGGGGAAGGTGGGGGGTGGGAAATGCAGACAACTGTAATTGAACAACAATAAAATAATTTCAAAAAACAATGAGTGGGTCAACAATAAGGTTAAGGAAGAAATCAAAAGATACCTTGAAACAAATAAAAATGAGGACACAGCAATCCAAAATCTGTGGGACACTGGGGAAACAACCCAGAAGGAAAATTCATAGCATTACAGGCCTATTAAAAAAAGAAAGAAAGGAAAGAAAAAGAAAAAGAAAAAGCTCAAATAAGCAATCTAACTTCACACTTAAAGGAACTTGAAAAAGAAAAACACACAAAGATCAAAGTGAGTAGAAAGAAGGAAATAAAAAGATCGGAGTAGAAATAAATTAAATAAAGTCTACAAAAATGATACAAAAGATCAATGAATCCAAGAGCTGGTTCTTTGAAAAGATAAACAAAATTGACAAACATTTAACCAGACTCATCAAGAAAAAAAGAGAACAGACCCAAATAAATAAAATCAGAAATGAAAGAGGAGAAATCACAACTTACACAAAACAAATACAAAGGATTGTAAGAAAATATTATGAACAATGATATGCTGACAAATAGGTCAACCTGGACAAAATGGATTAATTCCTAGAAATACATAATGTTCCAAAACTAAATCAATGAGAATCAGAGAATCTGAATAGACTGATTATACCTAGTAAAACTGAAGCAATAATAAAAAATATATATATCCAAACAAACCAAAGCCCTGGACTCAATGGCTTCACATATTAATTTTACCAAACATTCCAAGAAGAACTAAAAATATCTCCTTCTCAAACTATTTCATAAAATTCAAATGGAGGGAAGGTTCCCAAACTCATTTTTTTGAGGACAGCATTATCCTAATTCCAAAGCCTGATAATGACACTACAAAGAAAACTATAGGTCAAAATCCCTGATGAACATAGATGCGAAAACACTCAATGAAATATTAGCAAACTGAATAAAACAATGCATCAAAAAGATCATACATCATGATCAGGAAGGATTTCTCCCATGAATGCAAGGTGATACATTTGCAAATCAATAATGTGATTAGCCACATAAAGAAAGGATAAAAACAATATGATCACATCAATAGATTCAGAAAAAGCATTTGATAAAATCAGATACCCATCTATGATAAAAACTTAGCAAAGTGGGATTAGAGGGAACATACCTAAATATAATAAAGGCCATATATGACAAACCCATTGTCAGCACCATACTCAAAGGGCAAAAACTACAAGTGTTCCCCTTAAGATCAGGAACAAGACAGGGATTTTCACTTTCACCTCTCTTATTCAATAGCACTGGAAGTGCTAACCATAGCAATCAGAGAGGAAGAAGAAATAAAAGTCATCCAAATTGGAAAGGAAGAAGTATAACTATAATTATTTGCAGATGACATGATACTATATGTAGAAAATGCAAAGATTCTATCAAGAAACTACTAAAACTGATCAATGAATTTTGCAAAGTAGCAGGATAGAAAATTAATATCTGGAATCAGCTGCATTTTACATGCCAATAATTAAACAACAGAATGGGAAATTTTTAAAAAATCCCATTCACAATTGCTACAAAAAGAATAAAATACCTAGGAATAAACCTAACTAAGAGTATAAAAGACCTGTACTCAGGAAATTATAAGACACTGAAGAAACAAATTGAAGAGGATACAAATAAGTGGAACCATATACTGTGTTCATGGATAGGAAGAATTAACATTATTAAAATGTCCATACTAGCCAAAGTAATCTATACATATAATGCAATTCTAATCAAGATTCTAATGACATATTTCACAGAACTACAATGAATATTTCAAAAATTTATATGGAACCATAGAAAGCCCTGCATAGCAACAGTGATCCTGAAGAACAAAGTTGGAAGAATCATGTTACCTAATATCAAACTATACTACCAGGTCATAGTAATCAAAACAACCTGGTACTTGCATTAAAACAGACACATAGATCAATGGAACAGATTAAAGAGCCCAGAAATAACCCCACACCTTTATTCTCAATTAATATTTGACAGAGGAAGCAAACAAATACAATAGGCTAAAGATAGTTTCTTCAATAAATGGTGTTGGGAAAATTAGACAGATGCATGCAGAAAAATGAACTAGACCACGTTCCTATACCACATACAAGAATAAATTCAAAATGGATCAGACTTAAATGTTACATCTGACACCATAAAAATCACAGGAGAAAATATAACTAGCAAAATTTCAGAAATTGCTTCTAGAAATTTTTTATCAGATATATCTCCCCAGGCAAAGAATACAAAAGAAAAAAAAATGGGAGTACATCAAACTAAAAAGTTTTTGCACAGCAAAAGAAAACATCTACAAAATAAAAACAGAAACCACAGAATGGGGGAACATATTCACCAATACATCTGATAAGGAGTTAATATTCAAAATTTATAAATAATGTAAAAAATTCAACACCAAAAATACCAAATAACCCAATTAAAAAATGGGCAAAGGACCTAAATAGACACTTCTCCAAAGAGGATATACAGAGGGTTGATAGATACATGAAAAGATGCTCAACATCACTAATCATCAGAAAAATGCAAATTAAAACCACTGTGAAATATTATCTCATACTTCTCATAATGGCTATCATCAGTAAAGCAACAAATAACAAGTGTTGATGAGAATGTGGAGAAAGGGGAACCCTTTTGCACTGTTGGTGGGAATGCAGACTGGTGAAGCCAGTGTAGAAAGTAGTGTGGACATACCTCAAAAATTAAAAATGAATCTGCCTTTTGACCCAGTGACCCCACTTCTGGGAATATATCCAAAGGAACCCAAAATGCTAACCTGAAAGAACATAAGCATCCCTATGTCCATTGCAGCATTGTTTACAATCACCAAGATATGTAGGCAGTCCAAGTATCCATCAGTAGATGAGTGGATAAAACAACTATGGAATATTTACACAATGGAATTCTACTCGGCCATAAAAAAGAAGAAAATTTTACTGTTTGTGACAGTATGGATTGATCTGGAGAACATTATGCTAAGTGAAACAAGTTCATCAGAGAAAGACAAATACCATATGATTTCACTCATATGT